>PVKS010006752.1:0-76585 GCA_004027875.1 Aplodontia rufa
AAAAAAAAAAAAGAAAGCTCATGTACAAAAGGTATGAATAAAGACATTTATTAACCAAAAAGTTTTATGGAGTACCTGATGCAATAGGCACTATTAGAAGTACTTCCTGAGCAAGACGGATAACAGCCCAATTCTTTCACAACTTAAATTTCTGTGAATAAGTAGAGATAAGAGATTAACAAATATAATTTCTGATTATACATATTATAAAGGAAGTTAACAAAATGTTCTGTATTTTTACTGGTGGCAGCTTCCTTAGGATACTGCTCCTACAGAAGGACTCTAAAAAAAATCCTAAGAAAAATACGAAAACAAAACACAAATAATGATAGACAGTCATGCAAAAAGCTGAGGAAAAATCAAGACACGCATAGCAAGTCTCAGGTACAAAGGCTCAGAAATAGGGACAGAATTTGACATATTCTGGCAGCAAAAGGGAAACCAAACAGTGAAGAGCATCAAAAAAAAAAAAAAAAGGAAACTGGAGAGGTACACAGGGGCCAGATCATGGAGGGATTTGGAGCACAGGATATTACATTCCTATTCTCTCAAAACTACACAAAGAAGCCACTAAAAGAGGAAAGGACATTATCTTCTGTGCGCTTTTACAGGCTTCTGAGACTGGACTGTGAAAGTTAAAAGTAGCAGCAGGAAGGAAGCTACTGCAGGAATTCCCACAGGAAGAGGTAATAGTGGCCGGGACTAGAGCAAGGGCGATGGAAACAAGAACGTGGAGAGACACAGAACGTTTGTGGTGGTGAGAACCCACAGTATTAAGAAGAACATGGAACATGAGAACCCAAACAACCAAGCACAGACCTTAACAACTGAAGCTAAAAGCTCAAGTGACTTTCTAACAACAGGTAAGTACATTAATAATGCAGGAAAATCATTTATGCCCAGAAGTGTAATGCCAGCCTCCACAACATAGCAAAATCCTACTCCAAAAAACGAATTAAGGGGCTGGAGCGGTGGGTGGCTCAGCGGTTATGGCACTTGCCTGGCATGCACAAGTATGCAGAGTTCAAACCCCAGCACCACATACACAACGAAATCTCAGAGCAACAAAAGCCACGTGAAAAACTAAAATGAAATTAATTCTCTCTCTCTCACTGTCCCTCTCTCTTAAAAAAATTTAATCAATTATTTTAACTGAATAGCACATGGTAAAAACAACGTGAGACTAGCAGTTAATAGATTGGGGCTCTAACTCTATGCTTATTATAATGAGTTGAAATTGATTCTTAGTGTGAAACACATGTATATGCTTTGTATAAAACTCTAGAGATTCATCATTGTAGCCTGTGTAGATGATATTATAACTGAGTAAAAAGATTAATAAATAAAAACCAATCTGCCACTCGGTTTCAATTAAAGGAGTCTGGAAACCAGAGAATACTGAGATCGGTGGTAATGATAAATGAGTAAGTTGCCAATTTGTTCTAAGATCACATCACTGGATATAGCATAACTACAACTGCACAACAAATAGCCAGAGTATTAAAAGTGAAATCATGAAAACAAATACCATTACTTTAGTTTTCTACTATTTTTCTACTACCTAGAAAGAATCTAGGACATAGTATGCAATCAAACATTTGTTTATAAATAATCACACTTCCAAAGAAGCATGATATAACCCTACAACAGATGACTAATTCTTAGTGAATTTACAACTCCTAAATTCATTTTTTAAATGTTTTTTTAAAGTCTGAGACTACAGGTTAAATAAAATTCCAGGGTTTTAAATAACAGCATCATATAAATTATCCTTAACTGTTTAAAAGCTGTGGAACTATCCAAGCAGAGAATAATTCATAATTTAAGTCAAATGACTAAAATATTAATCCTAACTGCTCAGATTATACAAATGAAGAACTGACAATTTACCCTATATCATTTTCCCATTTGGAAGTCACAAATAAAAGGGGCTGGAGCAGTGGCTCAGCAGTTTCGGCACTTGCCTGGCAAGCACGAGGACCTGGGTTCAAACCCCAGTACCACGTACACAACTGAGTGTTGGAGCAACTAAGGCCATGTGAAAAACTAAATAAAGTTTTTTCTCTCTTTCTCTGTCTCTCTCACTGTCCCTCTCTCTTTATTTAAAAAAAAAAAAAGTCACAAATAAAGGTGGGCCACAGTTGTGTTAAAAGTAACACAAAAATGTTCACGTGCCAATAAAGGCATTAGATACAGATGTCAATAATAAGATCATATTATATCCCAGACTATTTTAAAATGTTGACACTGTGTCAAGGTAATATTTATAAACCAATAATCATTATACAGATAAAAGGCATCAACAATGACAACAGATCACAAAGACAAACTCTTTAGGTATAGAAGCATTTTGAAGCTACCTTACAATTTTTAATTAAAAGAAAGATGTTACAAAAATTACCTTAAGTAGGTTAAAAAACAAAAAAGTGTTTTAAAACTAAGTAGTTATTGCTACTAATTCCGTTAAGAAGGGTATACCCAGAAAATTCCAAGGTCCAGAAGTTAGAATTCATTAAAGGTAACACTGGAAAACCCTTATGATGAATAAAACACATAAAACCAGAAGCCATGTTAAATTTGGCCTATCAGTATACCTCCAACTTGTACAACAGTGCACTGAACACTGAACACTTTTCAAAAATATTTACTGAATGAATAAACAAATTTTTGGAACAGACCATGAGAGACAGAAGACATTCTAGGATGAAAGAAACATGAAGCAATGGAATGAAGAAGCAAAGTAGGACAAAGAGCGGCCTGATTTTGCTGGGGTATACTATATGATACACAGAGTATCAGCAGGAGTTGGTCTCCACTATGAACTGCACAGCAAGTTTAGATTTAATTAGGTATCAAAAAGGAAATACTAAGTGTTATTAATAAAAGTAGTAAAAAAGTACAAAGTGAATTACAAGATTATTGTTCCATCTAACCCAAATGGTTTAGTTCAGATCTAATACAGTAGCAAAGAACTGAGGAAAAGGTGAAATGAAACACCAAGAATTTCTGTTTCATTGACTAAAAAAATAATGGTCACTTTAAAAGAAATACAAAGTCAAAAAAAAAAAAAAAAGATGGTTCAGGGAAGGAGTCAGATAAAGAACATGATGTTTATTGAACATTCTTTGCTAAGTACTTCAGATATACTATTTACTCCTCACAACAACCCTATGATATAGTTGTACTCCCTTTTAAAACATGAGCAAAAATGATCAGATTACTTTCTCAAAGCTAATCAAATATGCATCATTTCCTCCATTCCTCCTTCCCAAAAGAACCTCCATTTTATACAAATATGGGTCAGTAAAGTGCTCAGAAAGGTAAGTCCCTCTCCCCAGCTATAGGGGGTTGAAACATCTTTGTTTTACATAAACAGAACTATTTCCCTTGTCCAATAACCTATAAATGTCATTCCCTACTCAATTTACTTTTACACTCTGTCCTTCTCTCATATATTCTTAGCAAATACCTCTATTCTTGTGGGGCTGGGAGGGACTCTTCACTAATAACCTCCTGCAAGTCCATCTTTGTAATTCAGAAACATGTCCTTATACCACCATCAGAATGTATCCTCGACCTTTAAGTGAGCAAAGTGAGCACGGCTTCTAAGAGACTTATAGGGCAGGTGAATATCTTATTAATCACGAATTTCCAAACACACCAAACTGGTATATAGCACACAATATCCATCCAAGTCTTTGCTTAATGAAGAAAAAAAGTAGTGGGGGGGACCTCTCCATTTATTTATATCATACCTTGTTCCAAGAAGGGGAAAGGGAAATTTATGTTTAATATTGCAAATGCATAACAAAAAAACTTTTAGTAAATACTATACTATATTTTTTCTAACTTTAGTGACATATAGTTGACAAAAAGTGTACATATTTAATATGTACAAAATCATGATTTAAGTATACACCGTGAAATAGTCACTATAATCAAGCTTGTTAACATCAGTTGCCTCATATCCCTTTTTTTTTTTTGGGGGGGGGTGTGGTAAGAACACTTAAGATCTATCCTCTTACCAAATTTCTACTATATAACACTGATGACTATTGTCACAGTGCTGTACATCACCTCTCCAGATTTTATTTTTCTTGCATAATTCAAACTGCACCCCCTTTACCAACATCTCACCATATCACCTCTCCCTAGTCCCTGATAACCACCATTCTACTGTTTTGACATTTTTAGATCCTACATAAAAGTAAAATTATGTTGCAGTTGTCTTTAACCCAGTATGTGTGTAAATTACTTTATTTAACGTAAGGTATCCTCAGGTTCACCTGTGTTACTGTGAATGCCGAGAGTCTTCTTTAAGACTGATCATCACCCCTATGTGCTTGTGTACCACACTTTCTCTATCCATTCATTCACTGCCAGACATCTGTCATTTCCACATCTGGCTACTGTGAATAATGCTGAAAACATGAAAGTGCAAATACCTCTAAAAGATAGTTTTAGTACATGTAGCAATATAATAGATAAGCTACAAAATACTTATGTGTGCTTTTTTTTACACTATCTAAATTTACTCTCAGGCAATTTGCAGGTTTATGTTGTTCCTACAATGACAAAACTGGTCAACTGTAGCATCTTTATGTTACCACTTACATCATGGTTGGCACAAACCAGTAAGTACTGCTTTGTACTATACGCACACATACATATTCAAACACTGACTTTCTCATTCTGACCTCCAATTCTTTTTTTTTTTTTTTTTTCCAATTGCCACCACACACATTTTTTTTGGTTTGTTTGTTTTTTCTCTTGGTACTGGGGATTGAACCCAAGGGCACTTAACCACTAAGTCATATCCCCAATGCTTTTTTTTTTATTTTGAAACAGGGTCTTGCTAAGTTGATCAGGGCCTTGCTAAATGGCTGAGGCTGGCTTTGAACTAGAGATACTCCTGCCTCAGCCTCCCAGGCTGCTGGGATTATAGGCTGAACTCCCTTTTGCTAATTCTAGAACCAAAACCTGAATGCACATCAGAGGATACATTCAAAACAGCAAATTCAAAAACAGTACAAGACACCTATAACTGCAGTTGAAGAAAAGTTCAATGATTTTTGTTGTTTTGTCTTGTTTTGTTTAGGGCACTTTGCTTTGAATTCAGGGGCACTTTACCACTGAGCTACACCCCCAACCCTATTTATTCTGAAACAAGGTATAAGTTGCTCAGGGCCTCACTAATTTGCTAAGGCTAGTCTTGAACTTGCAACCCTCCTGCCTCAGCCTCCCTCTCAGCATATGCCATCCTTCCAGGCAATTTTTTTTTTAAGCTAGAACCCAGAAGAAGGAATAGCAAGGATCAACTCAGTCTGAACTCATATGGCAGAGTAGAAAGAGCTAAAGTTGACAATATCTCAAGACAGTGCGGAAGCAGAGGAAAAATCATGTGCACATCATTAAGATACGTGTCAGAAGTTCATTGCTGGAGAACAGGAATACAGAATATTTTTTTTGAAAACTTTTTTTGATGTTTTAAAAAAAATCCGATGTTAAAAAAAAGAAAACCTGAGATCAAACACAAGGATCTGAGACATGCAGTGCATCAAGCAGCACACAGAAATTCCAAGTAAGAGTTTTTGAAGAACGTTTCTGCTTAATGAAAATCACTTAATAAACTACAAACCCTTTTATCACTGTTTTTGATGAGGTTATTTAGTATTCCATTATCACATAAAGGATATTCAAATACAAGTATTTTTAAAATTAAAACCTCAGCGTTGAATGCATAAGTTTCTGAAGTGTTTCCCTTCCATACAACAGTTAAGTTTAAGAAGATCGGAGGGAAAGGGAGAGAAAGTGAAAACGACCAGAGGAAAAACACTAAGTTGCACAGAGGCCAAGATTCATGAGCACACATAAAGATAAACTTGTATGCAAGAAGAAACACTTGGACACCGACACCAGGTTCTACGAATGTTGGTCCAAGTAAACTGTTCTCGTTAGGCCTGGAAGCTCCCTGAGCCCATGGGGGAAGCTGGGAAGGGTAGAACTGACAGTTACCACTACCCTTAAAACACAAGGGAATAGCCACAACTAAACATCGTGGAACTGCTCCTCGCCTTAATACTGAAGTTGTTTCACTTTAAATGACATGGTTTGCATAGCCCAGCAAAAAGGAAATTACTCTCAGGACTGCAGCCATGGTTGTGTAGTATCACTTCAAGGGCCAAAGGAAATAAAGCCAAAAGGCAGATCAATCACTGGCTTGAGTTTCCCCATCCCCAATTAAGAACTTTCCTAGTAATGAAGTTCTCTGAGGAGGAAATGTTCAGCTAGAGCAACACAAGACCAAGGACAGAGACTGAGAGACCTACCCTTATGATCGCAACCAAGAAACCAATCAATGAAAACGGTTACTAGAGGAAGGATTAGAAAGTATGAAGAAAGATTAAAGATCCAATACCTGCTAATATGAAAATCCAGGAGGATAAGCACAAGATCAAATCATTTAGATTTGGCATTACAAATTATCAACTACAGATTAAACTTAAAATTCATACACAGGAATGAAATTCAAAAGTTATTTCTGGAAGAAATAATACACTCGTACTTAGTACTCAGACACTTATTCATGCAAAAGGGAAGCCAACTCCGATCTATGGTAACAGTTCAAACTGGAAACAGCCTTGTTTGTTTGTCAGCACTGGGGATTGAACCCAGACCCACAGTTATTCTCTATCAAATAATAAAACACAGTTTAAAATATGGACTACTAAAGGCTTTACATAAACATCACATATAAATATATTCTTCAGCTATCAAGATTTTGTTTTGTTTTGTTTTGTTTTGTTTGTTAAGAAAACTGAAAAAATAGATTTGCAATTGTTTGTGAACCTTGGAAATCATCACAAATACAATCATATAAAAAGTAACTAATTTTCATATAAATAAATAGGCATATTTGAATCAAGATAACGGTGTAATTCTTGGATTTTTCAAGGGCTTGTACTAATTTAAATCATTCTAGAAACCCCAAATGTTTAAATTTAAAAGGTAAACTTTATTTTTTTAGATTTCCCTTAAAGGCCAGATTCCTTTTTAAACTAAGGATAAAACAAATTTTTAAAAATTTCCTCTAAACAGTTTCATAGACACTGCATAAACTTTCAGAACCTGTACTGCCTTGTTTCCTAGCTGGCCTCCCTGTCTCTGTTCTCTCCTCACTTCCACCAAACAGAATTGGCTTTCTCAAACAGAGATTAAGACACACACATGTTCAAACACCACTTTGCCTCTCAATCCCTAATGACAGGACAACAGATTCACAAAATCAAGAGTTTATGGGGGCTGGAGTGGTAGCTCAGTGGTTTCAGCGCTTGCCTGACAAGCACGAGGACCCAGGTTCAAACCCCAGCACGTACACAACTAAGTGTTGGAGCAACTAAGGCCATGTGAAAAACTAAAATAAAGTTGTTTCTCTCTTTCTCTGTCTCTCTCACTGTCCCTCTCTCTTAAAAAAAAAAAAAAAAGTTATGAACAGAACTCTGGACATTCAAAATGTCTTTTGTTTTAGCTTAAGTATTAAAGAAATATACATACATTCTCCATAAAGCACATGTTCAGTATTTTTTAATTTTTAATTATTATTGATTAAATATTTAATGTTTGCCCAAATAATCTAGTAAAATGGATTATGTCAAGAAAATGCAAAATATTTTTCCTGTAACCCATTCTCCCCAGTATATGGCTAAGTTCCCCAATTTTAGATGTGCTAACATTTCCACACATGTTGAATATGCTTAAGAATACTAAACACTTGACAACCTTCTTTTTCCTTTCATTTGCCACCACTCCACATAAACCTAATGCAAAACTCTAAAGAAAATAATACACTTACTCCTTATTTTTATGTATGTCTCCTCTTAAAAAGCCCTTTCACTCACCTCCACATGAAGTCTTAACTTCCAAGGTCAACCTAAATATTACATTCCTCCAAGTGTTCTCTAACAGCTCTTCCTTTCCCCATGTTTAAAGTCCATTATTGGGCTAATCAAAATCTGTCTTATATAATGTTTAGCTGTGTGTGCATACAATTACATACAACATACTAGTTAGAAATCAAAGCTTTGGTATCAGAAGAACCTAGGTCAACAGCTAATTCTGCGACTTACTAGGTATGACCTAGGGCAAGTGGCAGGCTCATCCTGCATCAAGTTTTCTCATCTCTTATATGACAATTAGGACAATTATCTCACAGGGTTACTCTCATAATCAAAACTGATGTATATTAAGCACTTAGCACAACACTGATACTTAGTAATAGTTTAATAAATGTACCTATTACTACTAATCCATATTAGCCTGAGTTCCCAATGCACAGACCTATGTCTTACTCTTTTTTGTATTCTTTCTCATTCCTAGTATGTGTTACTTTGCATGTGTTCAGTAATTGCTGGTTGATGAAACTTCATCAACCCAGAAATAATCTCAGTTCATACAAACATTCAAAATCTATTGAATATCAAAAATGCCCTGCTCATCATATTTGAGGTTAATTTTAACTTTAGTTAATTTATATTTCTATTAACTATACACATAATTTCCAAGCATTATTTTGAAAGTGTTCACACCACAGTACCAATGACTAGACCAATATCCAAAATGTTTGATGGTTACTATAAAGAAAAGTAAATTAATCTAAAAATATTATCATATATCCAGTCTCAAATTAAAGAATTTCCTTGTGGATCCTTCCTTTGCATAAAGTTAAGGAAAATCATAAAGCCATGTTTCCAACTGGTCCTTTTGGGTTATTCCTGTGCAATGCGAACAGAATTAACAACAGAGAACAAGAGTTCTTGGTATTCTCAAGGAGAGTATCAAGGGATGCAATGTTTCCAAACCAATAAGTCTACTACTAATTCTTACATATTCTGAAATAGATAGATCAAATGCATTAAAGCAAATTCATTGATTTTATAGTTAGCAATACAATTACAGTAACCACCAAAGAGTGGTAAAGAAAAGGACCAGTAATGGTAAAGAAGGGGAAGGAGAAAAGTGATACAGTAGAATGGCATCAAAAAGATGCTCAAGGGCTGTGGATGGTAGCACAGTTACACAGTGCTTGCCTAGCATTCACAAGCCCTAGTTGGATCCCCTAATGCTGCAAAAGAAAAGAAAAAGAGGAGGAGACAGAAGACAGCTTAATGAAATCACAAGCTCAATTCAGAAAGCGCAGCTTCACAAAAGAAAAAAGATTTCTAGTAACTAGTACTATGTGAGCTATACTTGAGTTTGTCACAGTGTGAACATTAATATGTCTTGCAAAATATTACTCAAAGCAACATACGTACACCACACTTGAGCCAACTACTAATTAAAGAAAATAAATAAGGTAACAACATTTACTGGGTAAATGTTAAAAATGCAGATGAGGGGCTGGAAAGTGCTTGCCTGGCATACACAAGGACCCAGGTTCGATCCCCAGCACCACACACACAACTAAGTGGAGGAAGAAAACACAGATGAAAAAATAAAAATTAACCCTTTCTCTCTCAAAAAAAATGCAGATGAAATAACTAAAACTTTGGCTTAAGATTTTTCCAATGGCAATGTTAATCTGAGATATTTCCACCTAAATTAATAAAGGAATGAAGACCCCACAACATAGTTGTATTTAACACTCTGGTCAGAGTGGCCCTTCTAAATACTTTCAGCTATGACTATTTTAAATTTTCGCTGAGATTTTTAATACAAAAATATGCCAAACTGGTGAAATGGTATTAGTTAAGGTAGAACCTTCATATAGGTACCAAAGAATGCTATTTTAATTCATTAAAAAAAAAAGGAATACGGAAGAAAATACTTTGAAGTTAAAATTTGTTTTTAAAATTCTGAACCAATTAACTACATAAAAATGTTTCAATTATTTTGCATATTTTGACAGAATAAAGAATTGTAGGGCTATGGATGTAGCTCACTGGTAAAGCACTTGCCTAGCATGCAGATTGTCTTAGGTTCAATCCCTACCAACACACACACACAAATGTGTTTCATACATATATATACAGTTAATGCCCTTTCATAAACTATTTTTCAGGGATCATATCTGGATGAGATCAATCACTCCCCACTGGGATCAATCTGTAATTCTATATATGTTAGACAAAAAGAAAAAAAGCAATGTTTTAAATTATTAAAGTACTGCTTTAGAATTTAATCAACAAGCTAGAAGTCACCAATCCCTAAATCCTTTCATATTTCAATCACTTTCAAAAAGCCCTAAAAAAAAATAAAATACACAAACACATAAGATTTAAAACCTCTACTGTGTAACATTATAAATAGGGATTCTACATTACCCAACATTTTCACAGAACTCTTAACAACATAATATAAGGAAAAGACATGAACCTTTTTTACTCATTATGACAATGGGTCTGTTTATTTTGATGATATGTCATCACCTGTCTCTTTATAAGAACACTTTGCTTGCTTGAAATGAAGCACAAGACAGATGATTTTAAAGCAATTTATTTTTAAAATACTCTAAAATGAAACCCTTAGGAGGCAATATTCACTGAAAAATAGTGTTTTCTACATTTTATTAGCAAGAGGCAAGCTCCTAAGAAGTTTCTAAAGGTAAATACTAAAAATACCAATCTGAAGAGGAAACTGGAAAAGTGAATTGTCATTTTACAGAGCTATTAAGAACACTGACCGCTAAATGACAACTTTAATCAGAAGAGAAACAATCCTCTCAGAATTCTTTCAAGAATTTTCAGTTTTCAAACTCTGCGTGGAGTTTAGTTTATTATAGATGCTCTACTCCGTTCCTATGCATCAACACTCTGCAGAGTGTGACATGGCAGTATTTTACAAGTTTGGTCTATGGCTCTGCTGCGGGAAGTATACAACAGCACTGCTAAATTATGTTCTGGGCTTATCACAACATTTACAAATGGAACCATACAAGAAAGCACTACTCATGCATTCATAAGAATGGGAAGGAATCTCACAGAGGCCACAGAGTTCAAGGAAATTTTCCATATGTTAAAATTTCATCAGGGTTTTCCAATTTACCTTGTCCAAGACACCAGGGCTACTGCCTATATTTACATTAACTTATTAAAATTACCACAATTCAACTTATATACTATGTATTTTATAATCTTAAACTTTAAATGGAAATGATTAACTTATTAAAACCAATATTCTAACAAAAGGAATGATTAAGAAATTAGAAAATTCCAGAGTTAACATTATTTTAATAAATTTCAAAGCACTACAGCACATATCACATATTTCCCAATAAGAATTGCCTTTTTCACAATGTCATGAATAACTACAGATATTTCAATCTTAAAAGGATTGTAAACAGCTAATTAAAATAAATTCCATCTGAAGTAATTTTCTTGATAAGTTTTACATGGTATATTTATCAGTGGTCAATAAATGCTAAAATTCTGAATTGCTCACCTTTCTGCCAACTACGTTGAGCAACACTCCTATTCCTTCTAGAAGCCAAAAAATATTCTCTCCCTTCCCACATTAAGCAGTAAACCTTCAAATAATAGTCTTATCTATCCACTTTCATGGGAATCACTGTTCTTCACTGTTACTTGCCACATTTTTATTTGAGAATAAAAACTATTAAAGCATAAAACTATCAATCTACACTCTCAAGCATATTATATTTCTCCTACTGATTATTCCGTAATCTTGTATCCAAATTCATCAGTGATAGATTTGCTGCTTCAAGTTTCATTTAATAGAGCTTGATATGTTTCTAAGGAATTTAAATAAACTGATTATTATGTTCTTTGCACTACAACTTCCAAAGTGCTTAACAAAGTTTATCAAGATCCTTTTTCTCACTAGAGGAGTAAATATCCTGTCAGAGAAAATAGCTGCTTAGTTCTAAAGAATGTAATTCCTGAGCACTTCTCAGAGCAGCTGTTAGTAACTTCCAGACGCCTGTTGGACTATCACTTTGATTAAATTAATGATGGGTCATCTTGTTCCAGTTTACTTTTTCCTCTTGAATCTGGCAATTAATGCAGAAAACCTACAGATCTACTATTAAAATTAACACATTAAAATACGCATTACTTTAGCTCCACTACTTTCCCCAAAGAAATTATTTTAGGATCTTTATATTATTAAACCACAACAGATCAGTTATACAAGACAATGAAAGACTTTAAAAGGATACAATTTTCTATTTCATCTTACCATTTTTCAAATTTCTCAATAACTGCTCGAATATTTCCATTAAAAAGATGCCGGTGCAATCTATCAGAACTGTGCTGCTGAAGTACAAGTCCCAAATATCCTGCACTTACTAGATTTCAGGTATATTTCTTGTTACCTACTGAGATTTCTGCACGCAGTGATAGTAACACGAGAAAATAACTTTCATCCTTCAAAAAAGGGCACCTTCCACCCCTCAAAAAATATACATTGGACTAGGACGTTTCTCCATTACTAATACGAACCACAGATACCACCAGGTATTATGGCTCTCAAAGAATCCTCTTTAGCAGCTTCCCCTGGGACGCAATGCTCCCCGGGGCTTTCAACTGGTGCGACTCGCGCTGCCAGCTGCCTTTGCAAAAGCAGCAGCAGCACCGGCAGACAGACTCATACCGCATTGCTGCTGCTGCTGCTACTGCTGCTGCCGACTTTTTCTAGCAGCTTAAAGGAAAAAAAAAAATGAGCCCAGTATCTAGCAGACCCTGGTGGCTCTTCTGCAGCACGGAAGAGAAACCACCGCAGTGCTCATGCTGGAACACCAGGGAACCCAACTGAAGGGCGGGGAAGCGAATGCCGTCGAGAGGCTCAGTGGAGGGCGGGGTGAAAACGGAAGGCTTCCGAAGTGTAGGGGACCGCGACGGAGCAGCCGCCAGGGCGCCGAGCTCGGCATCTTGCAAAGGCCGAGGCCGTGGAATAGCGGGCGGCAGCCGGGACGCGGGCCGCTTCCGGAGATGGGGGGTCCCGCCGAGCCCTGCCCGCCGTCCCCAGGCCCTCACCTGTCAGGAGCGCCGAGCTGCCTCCCGCCGCCGCCGCGGGAGAAGAGGCGGCTGCCCCGGCAGAGCCCGCCGCCCGGCGCCCGCGGAGGTGCCTCGGCACCAGCTCGCATCCGTCCGCCGCTCCGGCCACCAGCAGCCCGAACACCAGCACCGCAGCCCAGCGCCGTCGCTGCAACCAGCCGGAGGCCGGGCCGAGAGTCGCGGCGGGATGAGAAAAGGGGATAAAGCCCGGCGGCACCGCAGCCGCCGGCCAATCGACCGCTTCGCTAGGCGCCACCGCCGCGGGCGACACCCCGGGCCGCCCCCGCCGCCTAAGACTCGAGCTCCCGCCGGGCGCCAGCCTGGTCCACTCGGCACCGGCGGCCTCCGGAGCTCGGGTGCTGGCTCTGTTCATTGGTTCCGGTTATTCAAAGAAAAAAGAAGGTGGGGGGCAGAAAGACACGGCGTCTTCGGTCGTGCGCGGAACCAGCGCTGCTGCCGCGGCGAGACCGGGATCCGCTGCTCTGGCGCGGCCAAACACCAGACCCAGCACCCGCGCCGCCGCCGCGGCGCATCCCCCCGCCCCCTCCGGCCCGCGCTCGTCGTAGTACCACGCTCGGCCCGGACGCCTCCCTCCCCTCACACACTCGCTCGCATGCCAATCCCCCGCCTCCTTCAGCCCCTCCACGGCGCAGGCGCGCTGCTGCCGCCCCGCGCGTGCGCGGCGGCCAGCCCAACCCCCGGACGCGCTCCGGGCCGACTGCGCTCGCCGGGAGGCGGTTCCGAAAGCCACCGCGGGACGCCAGGGCAGGGGGCGGGGAGGGAGGCGGTAGGTCCCCTGTCCCCCACGCCCCCACTTTGAAGTGGGGGCAGCCTGCAGTCCCGGAGAAGATACCGACGTCCGAAATACCCTGGATGAGTTACAGCGGTGTGGAAAGCAGCAAAAGTAATTGCACGGCGCAGGAATGCAATCGTATTGGAAGCAACGGTGTCCCCCTGAGCCCAGTATAGGTGGGGTTTACAAGTGACAAGCTGTGTAGAAGTGGAAGTTAGCATAGACTAGTTTTTTATTTTCTTGGCAAACACTGAACAGAACACTTTCCATGTGCCAGTGTGCCGGGCATTGCTCTAAGCACTGTACAAATTTACACATTGTAACTCTAAAGTATCGTTGCTATCATCACCATGATACAAAAGAGGTAACCAAGGCCCGGAAATGTTTAATAGCTTTCTTCCAAGGTCCCACAGCTAATACAGGGGAGCTGGCCGGATTTACCAGCTCCTGAATGAAAATATTAAAAGTATTCGCTGTATCTTCTTGCTCTCCTATTTTCAAACACTACCTGAACTCACCACCCTACCCTTACCCCGACCTGTCCCACAGACTCCTGTCAGCTGGGCAGAACTAAGCCTATAATGAAGCAAAGCTCTTGTGCACCAAGGATGCGCTTTCTCTTGTAGATTCTGTTCAGAATGGAGTTGATTGGTTTGAAGAAAAAAGAACCAGAATATGTACGTGGAGGGAGAGGATGTGCTGTGTTGATGTTGATAGTGCTCAGAATGGAACCCAAGGCCTTATGTACGCTAAGCAATCTACTGCTAAGCTACACCTACAGCCCCCAAAATATAAAAATGTCAGATGCACACAGGCATTCTCTCTCCCAGGAGCACGAAGTTATCTAAGACTTTGTGGATAACATTTTTAAGCAGTAAGTCCTGTTTGCCATTGGTTTTTGCTGTTGGTTTGGGGGTTTTCTTTCTATTGGTTTGTTTGGTGGCTTCCTGAAGTCAAAATTAAATTACACAATCTCCTAAAGAATTTCTTATGCTGCCTGGCTAAGATAATCATGATATTGTTCATTGTGAGGACCAATACACACCTCAGAAAAGAATTAGGACTCTCTTCGAGGCTAATTGATCTATCAACGAGTATTTCTTGACAGACTTCTTGAGGGCATGATGTTCAATGGCAGTTCTTTACAGGGCAACAGGGAGATTAGGGCACAGAAATGAAGTCACACATTTGCTGAGTGGCCACAACAAAGAGATACTTCAGCTAGGAGAGCAAGAAAATATCAGACTTGTTTCCTGTTCCTCAAGTAGCACTTTTTATTCATTCGGTATTAACCAAGCACCCAGTGTGTGCCAGGCAAGGTACTGGGCATTGAGAATTCCACAGGGATTAGGAGAGAGACACTTGGAAAAGTCAATTAAGTAAGCTCTCAAAGATATGAGATAGCTACAATCCCTGCTTAGGGAATCTTACAGTCTTGCCTAGCAGATAGAATTTACACCCATTAAACAATTAGAGGCTAATACAAGGCAGTAATCAGTTGCTAAATTGGGCAGTGCAAACTGTGTTATAGTAATAACAGTATTAAACCACGAACAAATTAGCAAATCACTGGGGCCAAGATTCTTTAAACAAAGATGATATGGTATTTTTTTTCTTCTTTTAAAGATAGTGGGGAGGTGTTGGCACTGAAAAATAACTGGCTTTGGAGTTATAAATGTTTATTCCTCACATGATTGGAGCCATAGAGAACCAGCAATCACGGAGACCTGTCTTATGCATGGAACAGGAACAAGCATATCCTTATACCATCTTTGTCATGGTTACACAAGTTTCTCGATGTTAAATAAGCAACCACAATGTGCCTTATTGCTGATCAGAGGTCCAGGGTTACTGTGAATCAAATAAACCTAGGTACAGAAAACAGAAAGTTCATTGCTTTGGAAGAAAAGCCCATCCCTGGAATTATAGACGTTTCTATTTGCAAGCCAAACATAAACACAAGATTCCAGCTGAAGCAACAGCTTCCCTTTCTTCTCAGGTTTCCTTGCCTCTCCCTTTTCTTGCCACCCAAAAGCTTTTTTCTCTTCTTTTGCCAAATCCCATTCGAAATATACCTGGAGCCCCTTTGCCTTGTTGACTACGGAGCTCCCACAGCCCAGCTGCTGCTGCTTAACGTCCAAACCTCACGATTTACCATTTATTTACTGTGTTCATTTTCACCCACTCATGACTTCAGTCGTCTGCTGGGCAGCCCTGGCTTTGTTAATCAAACAAAACTGGTAGAAACGGCAACTACACCACTCTTCAGCTGCGTTGCCTGTCCTCAATTACCCCACTGTAAACTGAGGACTTAACAACAGGGTTGTCAGTTGCGGAAGGACAGCGAATAGGGAGAGCCTTTGCTCGGGGCCAGTACTGTGTCATTTTCAGCGAGAACTGGCCCCAGGCTCTGGCCGTGTGTCATAAGCGTGCTCTTCTAGGTTTAGGATAAATGCACCGCACTTTACGAAGCTGTTTGATTTCACCTTCCTGCATATACTCCCTAACTCTCGGGGCACGCCGGTCACAGGTGCACAGCAGGAGCCGTGCACGCCTTCGCGCCCTACCCCAGAGGCAAGCCGGCCCTCCGCCAGAGCTGGGCTCCCCCCGCATCTCCTTCTTCCGAGGCTCCCCAGCAACCAGGGCAGCCCCAAGTTCCACCTAGAAGAACCGGATCTCGGCGGGGGAGCCCGGCAGGGCGCCTGCGCCACCCAGACACCTTGCGCATGCCCACTGCCTCTGGCCGGCTTTCCCCAGGTGCGCGAGCTCAGGCTCCCGCAGCTCCGACGCGCTGCGCGCCGCCGCTCGCCGGGCTTCCGGCTCCCACTGCGTGGGCGGTGCGTCCGGACGCCGAGCCGCCGCGCAGTGACGTCACCGCGTGGGCGGGGCGGCGGCCGGTGGGGCGCACCGTGGGCGTGGAGCCGCCGCCGGGGTGGAGGGAGAGCGGTGGGGAATTCCGGCTCGAGGTTAACCGGGAGGTGCTTCCTCCGACGTCTCACCCTCCCACGGAGCTTTTCCCCACGCTTCGATGAGGGATAGGCTGCGACCAACATTTCTAGGCTTCGGGTGCGTGTCCCTGGAGTGCCCGGGGCTGATCTGCACCTTCCAGGAGTCCACCTCGCTGGCTCTTGGTTATGCCCCTTGGGGAAATCCCAAGAGCTTACCTTTTGGTTCAAAGCCTGTTGCCACCGGCTACTTATTCCGTTTTCTGGAGGAGTCCTCACACCACCTCGCAAGAAAATTGAGGTCCTGAGAAGTTTGGGAACATCTTCAGAGTGATGCAACTACTGTGATGGCTTCGGCATTCAGATGATGATGCTGCTGCCGCATAGAAAAGTGGTCCTAAAATTGTTGAATACATTAAAGCTCTAATTAAAAAAGTGACAGTTTAGCTCATTAGCAAGACCTTTCCGGGCTGAACCGGATTTAGTGAGAGCAGGGGATTGCAAATTCAAGGCCAGCCTCTGAAATGCAGTAAGATCCTCAGCGGCTTAGCAATATCCTGTATAAAATAAAAAGGACTGGGGATGTAGCTCAGTTGGCATTTTTAAACCTGTTGGACATTACATTTCTTTTCAGAAATGAATCTTCAGACACAAAATATCCTTACACCATCTTTGTCATGGTTACACAAGTTTCTCAATGTTAAATAAGCAACCACAATGTGCCTTATTGCTGATCAGAGTGTCCTTTTCTCCTCATTTTCTCTCCAGTATTTATTATCATTTGTATTATTGGTGGCTGACATTCTTAACTGGGATGAGATGAAATCTTAGTGTAGTTTTGATTTGCATTTTCCCAATTGCAAAAGATGTTGAACATTTTTTTCTTTTTTTTTTTTTTTGGCCTTTTATTTCTCCTTTTGAAAGTGTCTGTTTAGTTCATTTGCCCATTTATTGGGTTTTTGGGGGATTGTAGTTTTTCTTAAGTTCTTTTTGTGTTCTGGTTATTAATCCTCTGTCAGAAGAGAAGCTAGCAAAGATTTTCGTTCATTCTGTAGGCTCTATTCACATTCTTAATTGGGTTTTGTGCAGAAGCTTTTTTATTTGATACCATTCACTTTATTAATTCTTGGTATTATTTTTTGAGCTTTAGGAGTTTCATTGAAAAAGTCATTGTGTGTGCTTATATGTTGGAGCATATTGTAGAGGACCTATTGTAAAAGGACATCTACATCTATTGAGATGATTATGAGATGAGTATGATTCTGTACTTAATGTTATTTCCTTGGTGAATTACATTTTTTGATTCGTGAACACTAAACCATCCTTGCATCTCTGAAATGAAACCAAGTTGGCCATAATGTGCAATCTTCTTAATATGTTGTTGAATGTGATTTGCTAATATTTTATTAAAGATTTCTTTCAGTGCTAGGACTCCAACCATCTTGCATAGGCAAGTGCTTTACCATTAAACTGCACCTCCAACCCTAAAAATAAATATTTTTAGCATCCACAATACACTCAAAAATGATGTTAAGAAAGCAATCGATATGTTAATTAGCTCATTTGAATTTATAATATTTACATAGATGAAAATAACATTATACTCCATAAGTATATACAATTATTATCTGCCAATTATACTTAATTTAAAATGTGCATAACAGGGGCTGGAGCGATGGCTCAGCAGTTACGGCACTTGCCTGGCACATGCGGGTACACGGGTTCGAACCCCAGCACCACGTACACAACGAAGTCTCAGAGCAGTGAGGGCCACATGAAAAACTAAATAAAAATTGCTTCTCTTTCTCTCGCTGACCCTTTCTTTTTAAAAAAAAATGTGCATAACATCTATGAGTTATGAGACAGGAAATCACTAAGAAGTTCCCTGCAACTCTTGAGAGGCTAAAAAGGAATTACCTTACTTTCAGTCTCAAAGTTACAAAACATCTGTTCTAGAAAAAAAAAATGCCATAGAATATAACATCAGCAGGGAGGAGAAAAGTGAGTCTGTTTTAAAGTTTCAAACAGCTGCTCACCTCCCTCTTCTTTCATAGAAAATTCACCCAGGGACTGCAATTGTAAATTCCTTCTTGTTAAGTTTGAATACATTAAAAAATGGTCATAAATGAAACCATTTGGAACCCATACCTTTCATAAGGATGTAAGCTCTTAACCTTTTAGTTCCAGGAAAGCCAGGTCCTTGCTGGGAGTCTATTTAAAGCCTGCTATCTTAAAGAATGTGAATTTTGGAATTCAAAGTCATTTGCTGACTGTAAGGTTAGGATATCAAAAACAACTTCATTTCCCCTTCCATAAACAGGTGATCACAGCAGAGCATAGACACAGGGTTGTTGTGAGGTGAAAATGATATAAAGGTTCCTAGCACATAGCGAGTTATTATTACATAAGCCCTTAAGGATTTCAGTTAAATTGTGCAAAAGAGAAAAGTGGAAAGAAAGAACACAAGAAAACATAAGAGTATGTGCAACCAAAGTGCATAAAAATCTTATCAAGGCAATGTATTAGTTTTACATTTCTATGACAAAATACCTGAGAATATGAATGTTAAATTTCAGATACAAAGTGTCCCCCAAAGGCTCACGTGTTGAAGGCTTGGTCCCAGGTACAGCAGTGTTCATGGGGGGGATGGGGTGGGCTTGGGACCATATCTTATCCCATGCCCCTTCCCTGCCCCTCTCTCGTTGCCAGCTGCCCAGGGTGAGCAGCTTTCCTCACCACACCCTTCTGCCCTCATGTTCTGTCTCACCTCCAGCCCAGAGGAATGGAGCCAGCCTACCACAGAAATGAAAGCTCAGCGATGGTGAGCCAAAGGAAGTCTTTCCTCCGCTAATTTGTGTTCTTAGTCTTTAGGTCATAGTAGTAACAAAATACTGATAGCAATTATCTTTCAAGGAGGAAAGTTATATTTTGTTTTATGGTTTCAGAGGTTCCAGTGTCTGGTCACTGACCCAGTTGCTTTGGGCTGATGGCACCAGGACATCAGGAACACACTGCAGAGGAAGAGTGGGAGCTAGGAAGCAGAGAGAGTGCACAGGAGAGGGGGAGGTGCTGGGGTCCTAATAGCCCTTCAAAGGCACACCCCCACCCCTCACCCCCAACCGAAGTTACTTCCACAAGGCCCCACCTCCTGAAAGTTTCTTAGAATGGCATCTACAATTTTAGCACATGAGCATTTGGGGGACTTAAAATCCAGCCCATTGACAATGTAGTTTATTTAGTCTAGGTTCCCTGGAAAACAGGACCTAATGCAAACGTTTATGTAATAACAAATGTTTAGAGAATACACCACCAGGGAAACAAGAGCCATGAGGCAGGGAAGGAGGCAGAAAATCAAGGAGATGAATCACTGAGCTATCCACAACTTTGCAACAGAGATAGCTGACTGCTCCATCTCACTCAGTGTCTCCAGAGAAAACTTAGGAGACCACTGTGTTTTGGAATAGGATGAGAGGAAGGAAGAGAAATGGAGCTCCTGGCTCCCATCAGCCAAAGGTTCTCCCAGGAGACATGAACTCCCCCACATTTTTCAGTCGAGCCACCTGCCTCTCCAGGCAGCTGCGAGGGAAGCCAGATCCCTGAACAGCAGTGGCATTATCCATGCACAGGCTGAGCCAGCAAGTGAATGGAAGCCAATAGCACTCCCCAACTAGCCGCCTGCAGCTTCCCAGCAGAGTTAATCAACCACCTCTGTAACAACAGGGAAGTCGAAGGGGAAAATGGAGATTCAAAACTTTGGAAAGGCATTTCTACATGATGCCCAAAAGCAGCATGGGGGTCCTGGAACGAGTGGTGCACAACAACATCTTGGCCACTATTGTCAGGTCAGCCCTGGGCTCAACAAGTTTCTCTCAAAGGAAGATTGAAACATCTCTTCTACCACCTATAAGGATGATTTGGTCTAATGTTCCTGAACAATAATAATAGTATCAAACAGAAAACTGTGACCTAGCAAATCAGGGAGGCACATAAACTGGATTCACTGTAATGATAGTAGCATAGACATAGGAGAACTAAGGCATAAAAGACATTGGGAACTAAAAGAAACCCTTCGTGATTCCCGCATCAAATACTGAAAGCATTTTGGAGTTCAGATCATTATTTTATTTATTAGGAATAAAATAATTCCTAATTCAGGGTCTAAGGAGCTCAAAATCCAACAGCAATCAAAAATAATTATTTCAATCACTCACTCTTGTTAATAGACAATATTTGTCACTTGTTCTACTGGTTCTACAATCTCTGGTATGGTAAAATCATTACAAGAAAACAGTTTCAAGATGTTCTTCCCTGAAAAACTGAATATGACGAGTATTTATGAATGATCTCTAGGTTTGAATATGATTTCTTGCCTCCAGACTCATAGTGAATTTAATTCCTACTGTAAGACATTAAAACAGGGGAAACCAGGAGTGACTTTTAAGAGGTGATTGGGGCTCTGCCCTCATGACTGGAATAATCCATTCTGCAGTTAATGAATTAATGGACTATCTTGAGAGTGGGTATTATAGTTTGGATATGAGGTGTCCCTCAAAGCTCCTGTGATGAGGCAGGAGGTGAAATTACTAGATTATGAGCGCTGTCACTAATTGGGCAATTAGTCCATTTGATGGATTAATAATTTGAATGAACTAACTGGTTAGTAGCGGGAGGCAAGTGGAGTGTGGCTGGAGGAAGTTCAGTCACTGGGAAATGTCTTTGGTGATTCTATCTTGTCCCTTTGTCTTCCTCCCTCCTTCTCTCTGCTTCCAGGCCACTGTAAGGTTAGTAAATTTTCTCCTCTGTCCCCTTCCACCACAATGTTCTGCCTCACTTGGACCCAGAAAAATGGAATTGGCCAACCATGGACTGAGGCAAAATAAACTTTTTCCACTTTACGTTGTTCTTTTCAGGTATTCTGGTCACAGTGACAAGAAGCTCACTAACACAGTGCGTCTATTATAAAAGCCAAGTTGGCTAGATCTCTCTAGTTCTCCCTCTCACTATGCAATACCCTCAGAACTCTGCCAGCAAAGACGGCCATCGCCAGATGTGGCCCATCAACCTAGGACCAGAATCATGACCCAAAATAAACCTCTCTTCTTTACGACTTACCCTGTCTGTGGTATTATTAGCCACAGAAAATGGACTGAGACAACTCATACCTCACATGATGCAGCTGCCAGGAACTGGTATAATTAAATATTTGTCCAAATGCTTTAATATTTACTCAAAGGTGTCCCAAAATGTGTCTGCAAAGGGGAAGTGGAATAATTAAAGGAGAGTTTGAGTACAAGCCTTTTCACATAGAAAGAAAAACAGAAAGCCTGGAAGAGTTGATGTTCAAATTTTGCATTGACATAGCATTATTGCAAATCCAGAAGGAGAAGGATACATTTTTAAATTCTCTCCAACTGGGGAAAAAGTGCTATTTAGTTAAATTTTATTAGGCCCTTTCAGTAGGGAAAGAAAATACTTGCTCTGGTTAAATTTCCATTCTAGTTGGGGAAGCTGAAAAAACCTGAGATCAATAAATAAAACGCATTGCTTATTAGATAATGATAAGGGCTAAGGGGAGAGGCAAGAAGATGGGAAGTGGCTTTTGAGCAAAAGCCGAACAAGTTGGAATAATCATACAGATATCCGGGGAAGAGAGGATTCCAGCAGCTAGAAAGGTTTTGGGGGAAAGGATGCATGTGGCTTATTGAGGAATACCAAGGAGGTTAAGTGCAGCTAGAGCATTTGAGGGAGAAAACAGTAGATCATATAAGAAAAACAGTAGAGGTCAGAACACTCAGGGTCTGAGAGACAGTGGTGGAGCCTTTATTTTTTTCCTCTGAATGAGTTTGGGAACCACTGGAAGGTTTTGAATAAAGTGATGTGGCCTATGTTATATCAGAATCACTCTGGTTGCTTCACAGCGGGAGCAGGAGTGTCAGAAGGCCCCTTTACAGTCCAGACAAGAAATGATGGCAAGGGGCTGGAGCAGTGGCTCGGTGGTTACTGCGCTTGCCTGGCATGCACAAGTACGTGGGTTCAAGCCCCAGCACCCATGTACACAACTAAGTGTCAGAGCAACGAAGGCCATGTGAAAAACTCAATAAAAATTGATTCTCTCTGCCTCTCTCTCCAAAAAAATAAAAAAGAAAGAAAGAAAGAAAAGAAAAGGAAAAGAAATGATGGCAGTTGGACCAGATTAGTGGCAGGAGGGATGATGGAAAGTGGTAGAATTATCGATAACTTTTGAAGGAAGAATTGACAAGACACCCACCAAATATACTGTATTTGGTCCACCAAATATAGTATATGACAGAGGAAAGTAAAAAAATGACACTGAAATTGGAAGAATGGAGTTGCCATCAACTTAGGTGGGGATGACTTTGAGAAGAGCCTGGGAGCAGAGGGTGAATGGTGGCAGAAAAAGGTTGGCAACTCGGTTTGGGATATGTGCAGATACAGATGTTTAGTACGCGTCCAGGGAACACTAGAGAATGATTAAATAAATGCACTTGATGTTCAGAGGAAAAGCCCAGGCTGTATATAAAACTGGGAATTATTAGCACATAGATTATATTTAACACCATGAGATTATTCACGCTTGCCCCAGACATTTCTTTCCTATCTTGTTCTCCCTGTACTAAACAAACAGTACTTATCTCAGCAAGGAGCAAATTTAAAGACTTCTCTCCTCATAGAAGGAGCATAAGATAAATATTTAGATAAACAGCAAAGAAAGCTTACTTAATGGCCAAATATTCCATACTAAAAGTTTATTAAGGGCAATTCAATAGCTTAGATTTACACCCCTTAACCCCTCACTCAAAGTGTAAGGTGTTAAGGAGAAACATTTCATAATAAAAGAGGAAGGTCTTTGGAACCAGACAACCCTAGATCAGCTCACTTTCTGCCATTGAGAAAGTAAGTTACATGTCTTTATTAGTTTTCTAGGGCTATGTATTAGTCAGGGTTTTCCAGGGAGAAGGAAATAGATGATAGATGATGATAGAAAAATAGATGGATGGATGATAGATGATAGACTGATCAAAGGGGAGTTATTAGGAGAACTGGCTCACATGATTATGGTGGCTTAGAAGTCCCATGACAGGCTTTCTATAAGCTGGAGACCCAGGAAAGTCAGTAATGTGGCTCAGTTCAAGCCTGAAAGCCTCAATACCCAGAAAGCTGATACTGGGGTACCACTGGTGCAAGCCCTAGAGTCCAAAGTTAAGAGAACCTGATGTCTGAAGTATCCCAGACTCCAGGAGGGGTAGAGCAAATCCACCTTTCACTGTCATTTAGTCTGTCCAAGTCCCAAAGGAATGATTCCTGCCCATTAAGTGAACCTTCCCCAACAGTGCACTGATTCACTTGCAAATCTCTTCAAGAAACACCCTCATAGACACCAAGAAATATGGCTGTACCAGCTGCAGAATATCCTGTCATACACTCAAGTCGCCACCTAAAATCATAGGCTGCAATTAGAATAACTCAGATTGAGCAGCTTTAACAACAGAAATGTATTGTCTCGCAGTTCTGGAAACTGCAAGCCCCAAGTCAAAAAGTCCACAGGGTTGGTTCCTTCTGAGGCCTGTGATAGACAGTCTGCCGCAGGCCTCTCTCCTTGGCTTATAGATCAACTTCTTCTCCCTGTGTATCTCTTCACATCACCTTCACCCTACACACGTCTGTCTCCAAATTTCCACATTTTACAATGATTACAGTACTATTGGTCTAAGAGTCATCAAAACGACCTTATTTTAACTTGATAACCAATATAAATAACCTATCTCCAAAATAAGGTCATATTCTGATGTAGTAGGGTTAGATCTTTAATATATGAATTTGGAGGGAATACAATTTAACCCATATGTAAATTTCACCCAAGTAAAATAATAAACCCAAATTTCTGTACATGGCAAATAGTAGCCAATACAATTGTAGAGAGAGACAGAGAATATGGTTTGATAAACAACAGTGGTCTAAGCATAAATTCTAAGAAAATAAACTTCCACTAACATGAGTGGGCTGTAAAAGACAGTGAAAATGTCATGCTCTCTTAAAGCCAACCAAATATTGCAGGTGTAAGTGTGTCTGAATATTTCAAAAACCCAGAAAATATTTTAGGATTTAAAGTTGACACAGTACGGATTTAGAGGTCCAGCGGGCAACAAGAGAACCTAAGTTCATCCGGCTGGTAATCACAGCTCCTTCATTTGCCAAGGACAGTAATTCTTTCACGTACATCTGTCAACAAGCTGTATGCATGGTGGGGATCAGAGGCTAAAGACCACCTGTTCTCAAGAAAGTTTCCATCTAGTGATAGAGACAAATTAGCAAGGAAAAAAGCCAGAATAGTGGTAAAAATAGAACGCAGTGTCGCCGCAGGAGTGCTGAGGAAATCTGCTGAGAGGAGCTAACACATTGAGATGGCTTCCCAGGACAAGAAGTGGTTACCAAATTAAAGGTTAACGAAACACAGGGGAAGGGAAGAGTTTCAATCAGAGGTAACATCTTCTGAACCTTTTTAAATAAAGTAAGAACGTTCTTGCAAAGTAATATATATTCAGTCTTTGAAGAGCTACCATTATTTCATTCAGCATTAGCATCTAAATAATTGAATAATGGATCTTGGCATCCTGAAGGTGCGTGTGCGCGCATGTATTTTAAAACTGATCCACTTGGAAAGTACTTGGTACACTGAATTATAATTTAAAATATCTAAACCTAAAAGCCTATTTGTACTTAATAAAGTGTAAATAAATAGCATAAAGCCACATTGACACATACTCAGAGGAGCAGAAATGAAGGAATCTTTGGGAAAGATTGTAAAGTAAAAAGTAAGAAGTAACAATGGCAATGAGGCTTTTGAGAATTTGATACGTGGCATCCATTCTTTGGCTGCCAGGGACCACAAAGCTAAATGTGCCACGCAATTTTAATAATCATTTAAGATCTTCAACCATATAAGGTTACTTGGTCCTCTCAGTTAATATTCCTCTGTTATATCAAAATGGTGGTTCAATTCATACAAGTGGAGAATACAAGAAGAAAGAAAATTGATTGGGGGACATGTTTAGTTTGACATGACTTTGGTACAAGCAGGAACAAAAGTAGATTAAACATTTAAAGATATGGTAGAGTGCCTAGAACTCAAAGTGTGGATCTCCTTTCTAGCTATATCTCTACCTTGGCACTTTCAGCCAATTCTAAGACTTTAAATGGCATCTGTATTAGTCAGGATTCACCAGAGAAGCAGAAACAGCATATATATTCAATAACCAATAGGATATCTATGTCCAATAACCAATAGAATATATATCTATCTGTATGGATCTAGGTATATCCATAGATAGGGCAGGGGGATGAGATACGAGAAACACTTAGTTTACGGAACTGACCCATGAGATTCTGGAAACTAAGAAGCCCCAGGGACAGCCACTGATATAGTTCCAGTTTGAGGAAAGGAGAAACCCAAAGTCTCAACTCAAGTGGTCATGCAAAGAGTGAATTCTCCCTTTTTTCAATTTCTGTTCTTTTCAGGCCATCAACAGATTGGATTATGCCCGTAGACATTGGTGAAAACAATATGCCTTACTCATATTACCAATTTGAAAACTAAACTCATTCAGACTCTTCCTCACAGACATATCCATAACTGTTTAACCAAATGTCTAGACTCTCTGTGGCTCAGTCAAGTTGATGCAAAGTGAACCTTTATACCACCACATCCTAATGAGTCCCAAATTCATATCTCCAGCTTAGAGCCGTCTTGTGAACTCCAGACTCACACTGATATCTCTATTTAGATATCTAATTAGCATCTGCTACAATTTGGATGTGGAATGTCCCCCAAACACCCATGTGTTAAAGCTTGGTCCTCAGAATGGTGCAATAGGGAGTTGGTGGAAATTTTAGTAGGTGGTTCCTGTGGGAGGTCCTCAGGTCAAGGCTCCTTCCTGGCCTTCTGGCTTCCTGATTATGAGGTGAGTGTTTGCTCCACTGTACACTCCTGCCATGAGGTGCTGTTTCACCACAGCCCCAAAGCAGTGGGACCAACTGATTATCTGAGAACAACAAAACTGAACCAAAATAAAACTTTTCTCTTTACAAGTTGATTATCTCAGGTACTTGATACAGTAACAGAAAGCTGGCTAACACAAGCTCTCAAATCCTTATGTTCAAAAGCTATGCACGCTCCTCTTATTCTGCCCACAATCTACTTCTCTCAATAGTCCCCATCTCAGTCAGTGAACACTTTGTACTTCCTCACGTTTCCACACCTAATCACTCAGCAAAATCTGAGTCTACCTTCAACACAGAATAGGGGGCTGGAGCCATGGCTCAGCAGTTACAGAGCTTGCCTGACATGAGTGAGGACGTGGGGTTGAACCCCAGCACCACATACACAACTAAGTGTCGGAACAATAAAAGTCACATGAAAAACTAAATAAAAGTTGATTCTGTCTTTCTTGCTCTCTCACTGTCCCTCTCTCTTAAAAAGAAGCAAACCAACAACAACAACAACAAAAAACCACAGAAGAACAATCTGACTTTTACTTAGTACCTCAGAGCTACAACTCTGGTATAAACAACCATTATCTCTGGGTGATGGCTTTTACCTCCTAATTAGTTTACCTGTTTTCCCTTGCCCCTCCAATTTTGATTCTTGACATACCTGCCAGAGATCATGTCGTTTGTTTTCTTAAAGCTTTCCAGTAGCTTGGAAGAAAAAATAATAAAATGGTCTATGGTTTCCTGCATGATCCAGCCCTGCACGACCTCATTACCTGCCGCTCTCCTGCTCATGCAGTCTGCTTGGTCTCCTCACTGCTCCTGAAACCAATCAGGTACAACCTTGCCTCAGGGCCTTTGCACTTGCCTTTCCTTCTGGAATATTCTTCCAGTAAAAATCTACAATGGTTTCTCCCTCATCCTTCTGGCTCAGTTCTTTGCACAGGTGTCTCTCTTTCAGTGGGGCCATCTCTGATGGCACAATTTAAAATTGCAACCTTCACATCTACCCACAGACCCTTTTTAATTCCTTGCTTCTGTTCCCTTTCTCCATAGCTCTTATCACCACCTAAAATAGTATAGGTTCTGTGTACTTACATTATCGTCCATCTTTCCCACAAGAGGTTACGTTCCAAGAGTGTGGGTATTGTATTCCTTGAAACTCGAGAGGCGCCTGGTAGAACAGGTGTTCAATTAGTATTAAATGGATACTAAACTAATCAATGACTTAACAAACAGATCTGATCTGAAACCCAAGTAGGAGTTTCTACCAAGGATTTTTTTTTTTTAATGTTAAATGGGTGGAAGCTGGAGCTGTGGTCAAGGGCCAGATTACTGAGAGAGAATGTCAAGCAATCTTAGGGGCAGGCACTGTACTCTCATACAGTGAAAGAACCAGAAAATCAGTAACAAGAATGCAGAAGAACCACAAGAGAGTGAGCGGACAAAAGCAAATACATGAAAAAAATTTTTTAAAAATGCAAAAGCTAGACAGATAGTTGGCCTCCAAATCTGTGAGCTGCAGATATGTGGTTTCCACATCTATAGATTCAACCAACTGCAGAAAAATTAAAAAATAAAAACCCCAGGGGATAAAAACTGTATATGTACTGAATGTGTACAAACTTCTTTTTCTTGTCAATATTCTCTGAATACAGTCTAATTATTTACATAGCATCTACATGGTGTTATTTATAAGTAACCTAGAGATGACTTAAAGTGGACAGTGTGCATTTGCCATTTTACATGTGAATTTGGGTTTCCATAGGGGGCCCTCAATCTAATCCCCTATGGATACTGAAGGACGACTATACTTTCAAAAGGAATAATTGGCAGTGTCAAATGCAGCAGAAAGGTTAAGACTAGCACTTCCATAGATATTGCTTAGTTGCGTGGAAATAGATGATAAAAGTGGATCATCTTATATCACAGATTCAATTCCAGATGTGTAGTGTTGAACACAGAAATTCCGTGAAGAAACATCCTTTTATGGGAAAAATTTTTCTAAGCTTAAATTATGTAATGTATAAAAGTACAAATAAATCTGACTCCCTAAAATGAAAAGTATTCTCTATATCAGAGAGAAGCTCAGCCAGAGAAAGTGGCAGATACCTGTAATCCCAGAAATTCAGGAAACTGAGGCAGGAGGATTGTATGTTCAAGTCCAGCCTCAGTAACTTAGCCAGACATCAAGCGTCTTAGTGAGACTCTGTCTTAATATATATATATATATATAAAAAAAGGCTGGGGATGTACACCTGGATACAATTCCCCAGTGTCAAAAAAATAAATGAAGAAAAAGAAAAGTAAAAAAACAAACAAAAAAACCTCAACCAAAATGAAAATGCTAACATAAACTGGAGAAAATATATGCAATAAATTTTTTTAAAGGACAGTGAGAGAGAGAGAGAGAGAATCAATTTTTATTGGGTTTTTCACATGGCTTTCATTGCTCCGACACTTAGTTGTGCACGTGGGTGCTGGGGTTTGAACCCATGTACTTGTGCATGCCGGGCAAGCGTTGTAACTGCTGAGCCACTGCTCCAGCCCTTATATGCAATAAATTTAACAATGAGAAGAACTTTTACATTAAAAAATTCTTACAGTAAGAAAAGTCTTAAGATCCTAATAAGTGAAAAGGTGAAAATAGACATTTCACAAAATGAAAATATGAACAGCTGAAAATGATCGACTTAATTAATAAATGAAGAAATGCCAATTAAAGAAAAGATAATATTTTTTGTCCTAATAATTAACAAGCTTAAAAATATAATTACAGGGGGCTGGCGAGGTGCGGTGGCTTGGCAGTTATGGTGCTTGCCCAGCATACACAAGTACACAGGTTCAAACCCCAGCACCCACATACAAAAATAAGTGTTGGAGCAACGAAAGCCATGTGAAAAACTCAATAAAAATTGATTCTCTCAGTATCTTTCTCTATCTCTCAGTGTCCTTCTCTCTTAAAATATATATATATATATATATATATATATATATATATAATTACAGCAATTGAATTATGAAGCAGAAGTACTCATATGCTATCAGCAGACCTAAACAATTACATTCCATTTTAGAAAGTTATTAAAAAATAGATGTTCATAATGGCCAAAAGTTGGAAACCATGCAAGTGTCTGTCAATACATGAATGGATACCTTCAGTGAAATATTATTCAGCCTTAAAAAGGAATGAGATTCCGAGATATGCCACAACATTGGTGAACTTTGAGAATATTATGCTAAGGGAAATACCTAGACATAAAAGGCCAAATATTTTGTGACACCACTTAAATGAAGCACCCAGAACACTGAAATTTTTTAAACAAAGAAAGTAGAACGGGCATTTCTGAATCTGGAAGAGAGAGGAATGGAGAGTTCTTGTTAAAGGGTAGAATTTCCATTTGGGATGATGAAAAAGTTCTGGAGATGAATAATAGTGATAATTGTACAACACTAATGCATCTGAGGCCTCTATATCTAATTGAAGACTTAAATATAGTTAAAACTATATTATGTGTATCTTAACAGAATAAAGAAAATGTCGAAAAATATATGTTTTTAAATGACAAAGTAATTCTACGTTTAGAAATTACTCTTGTGGAAATAAGTCAAAATTTAAGCAAAGATGTTTATCAGAATGTTATTTATAATTGCAAAACAGTTCTTGCAAAAAAAAAAAAAAGGTCAAATAAATGATCATGCACTCCCACAGAACTGGCAGCTGCAGGATACTGGGGACCTTGTTTCTTCTTGCTCTTATTTTATCTCCACCGCCTTCCTGTGCCTGGCACCTAGAAGACTTTCAACGGATACTTATTAATTAATATGGCGAAATATTATGTACAAGTATATTTATAAAGGATTTTAATTACATAGGAAAATGGTTTGATACAATAAGTGAAAAAAAACAGGATAAAACATGTATGTACAATTTGATCTCAACCATGTAAAACAAAGGCTCTCATTAGGCAAAATAATGAACTCCCTATTGTTTAAGACAATCTGAATTGTGGCTTAATGCACCTGAAAAGCATCCTGAGCCTTCCACCTACGAAAGAACTTCACTCACAAAGAACTCCTCATGCTTTCCCAGAGATTACTAAGGAGAAAAAGGCAGAAAAGTAAAGGCGGGGGCAGGGGGAGCAGTGGTAGGGTTAATAAAAGCTACCTGACAGAGAAAAAGCAGGAAAATTCTTTAAACAATACATAAAAATGCACTGTAACACCATAGAACAGAGTTGGCCAGAGTCATTTAGCGTAGGATCAGACAGTTTTACATACTTGAGTAACTTTTTAAGCTATTCTTATAATAATGGTGTTTATAATAATGATCCTGAGTCAGAAATTTTTTAAAAATCTCAGTTTGTGCAATATATTCTGTTTGAGAAGATGGCACATTATATAATGCGGTTTAGAAGGATTTTCATTAAAATGTTTAAAATACTTAAATGATTTAGGACCTGGGGGTAAATTGACATTCTTCTGGAAAATTCATTTAGCTGGAACGCCTCATTTACTCAATACTGTTAAAGACAAAAGCAAAGCTATTTAACCTGGCAGTCTAAAATTCTTGCATTTATGCTGGAAATTGGGTTTTTGTAAGATCTGGGATCCACAGCAGACCACCTGGAATTGGGCAGAAAACTCTTGAAATGCAGCTTCCTCAGTCCTCCCTCCAGAGATTCTACTTTAGTGGGTCTGGGATGGGACTTTTGAACGGGTATTTTTTTGTTTTATTTTGTTCTCCATGCTGGGGATTACTAATAGTTCTGAAATAAGTCATCAGACTTTTAAGGTGGTTGGAGATCATGTCAAAAAAATCGTAGCAAAAAAATTCTATGATTCTCTTTTGAGCTCAAAAGATTTCTTGCTCTGCTATTAATAAAATTTTGCATAAAGTTTGGGTTAATAACTGTATCTCTGATTGCGTATTTGGTGTTGTAAATGCTGTTTGCCAGCACATTTCATGAATGTTCTCACTAGGGTCCTTCAGCGCCGTCTTTTTGACTCCTTGAGAAGTTTCATCTTAATGTCTGACATATACATGGAAGGTAGGTGATTTGTAAAGCACTGGAGAAAGCATTAAACAAGTGTAGAAGAATCTTAATCAAATGCATGATATAATTGGAAAATTTAGAAGACATATGTACTTGGACATGGTATTGCAATTTTTTTTTCTCCCTGAGTGGACTTTAACAAAATAAGCTTGAAGCTTTAAAAAGTATGTTAACAGTTTTCTCTTAAAAAAAATTTTAACATAGGAATTTTTCTACAACTCGTTCATTTCCTCTATATCATGTTTCTGCCAATGATTTATTTTCCCTGCTTCTTCTCCTTCCCCATTTTCTTCTCCATGACCAGTCTGTGCTCAAAAAGAACCTCTAGCCATGCAGATATCCCCATGCACTGTCTCAAATTCCTCACCAGCTCCGAAACCACCACACATATTGTCTTTTTGTAACTTCCCAGGAGGAATTTGTCATTCCATTGTCTGTGATCCTACAGCCTGCTCTTACAACATTTGTTGAACTGTATTGTAACTACTCATTTGTGTGTCTGTCTCCCCGAGTAGATTATGAGCCAGCCAAAGACAGGCCTTTTTCTGTGTGCTTTGACATTCATTTTGAGCCTGGGAATATGAGAAAACTGGGAGTGCTTAGCTGAACTGATAGAACTTGGTGGCCAATTGGATATGGGGAATAGAAAGAACAGAGATAATCGAGAATGTGTCTGGAGTTCACTCATTCATTCCATAGTTTAGCAACTAGTGTGTTACAAGTGAGCATTTGGATAACATTTCATTAAGAGATCAAGAAAAAATGAGGGAAGAAGCAGAGGGGGTTAGATGAGATCAGATGAGACCCCGTGGAGTGTGGATTTCCTGCAACTCCTCCAGGTGTGTCGGCCTACTGTGCCCCCAGGCATGCAGATCCAGAGAAAAGAGCTGGGTCCAGCTGGAAGGTGTTTTGGGGAAGCCAGCAGCCCCTGGAGGCCTGGGAAGGACCAGATACACAATTGTTGAGGCCCAGTGGGAATGAAAATATGAGGCTCCTTGTTCAGAAAGCAGGAAAAAAGTGCCACTAAATTCACTAAAGGGACTAAGCTACTAGTACCTTTAAATAAAGAAAAATTTAGCTTGTTGGTATGAATTTTAGCGCCCACCTTTAATTTGTAAAATACCAGTTTTAAATGTTAATATCGGAAAACTTCGCTCCTGTTTGGAACCACTGAAATCACACAGGTCATATTTCACGGTTTGACCCCAGGGGGTGTCAAGGAATGAACACACCCCAGACCCAGGGAAATTGAAAGAAGGAAGAAAGGGAGTGCTATGAAGGATCTAGGGACGTTGTCAGAGTGAATTCACTTTGGGATTTGGAAGGTCCATATAAACTTGGCCCTGAGGGCTGCCGTGTTCCAACTCCCATAAGCCCCCAGATCCATTCATCTCTTCTCAGTGAGGGGCAAGAAAAGCATCTCAACTTCCCATGGGTCAGCTGTCTCAACCTCAGGCAGATGGGTGACCCCAACGCAATGGCAACCTCGGAACTAAATGTGTTAAATATCTGACACTTATTTGAGTGGCTGGCCCCCGCCAACATGCCCATTATGGAGAACTGATGCCGCCAGCCTCAAGTAGGGATGGCCTCTGCTGCCAGGCCTTGCCCAGAGATGCCACCCAAGGGTGGATGCAAGGACCCCAACCCTCCTGTCCCTGCACTCAGATCCCTGCCAGGAAGGAGGGCAGCAATAGTTTTGTAGGGTGGTAGAAGAGGAAGGCAGGAGAGCCCATGGTGAGAAGGTTGGAGGAGCTGGTGAACAAGAGTCCCTTCCGGCTGGGGGAGAGGGTGAGAAGGATGAAGCTTAAACTGAAATGCTAAGTCCCCAGCACATCCTCCACCGTCCTATTGGGCTTCTCTCACAAGATGCAAAATCAGAGATAATATTCTAAGAATTTCAAGACAGCAGCTGCAGAGCATGAAACCCCAGGCATGGAGCCCTTCTGCCTGTGGGACCCTGGGCAGCTGCACTGGTTTCGAGCCCATGAAATTGGCCCATAGTCTACGACAGGGCCCAAGAGGATGAGAAACCCAGAGGACAGGGAAGAACACTGGGGAGCCGAGCCTGGGAGAGGTGGGGGAGAAAGGACTATAAAAGGCAGAAATGAGTAGGCAGAGAGTGAGAGAACCAGACCTAGAAGTCAAGAAAAGCAGAGGGTCACTTACACCAGAGCCCTCTCCTTGGGTGTCTATGCATATGCTTATTTGTCCCCAGGAGCATTTTAAAAATTTGAGCCACTGTTTAGAAATTGGAAGCATTCTCATAAAAAGCAAACAAAACAAAACAAAAGACCCAAACAAAAGATTTAACAATATCACGCCCACATTCCTCCATGGTCCAAGTCAATCCAGGAGGAGCAGGGGTTGCTGCCCTAGAGGAGACACAAGCCACCAGTTCCCCAGGCTTCTATGACTCACTGGCGCCTGCCTGGGCAGGTACGTGGCTCAAAGCTCCATCCAAGGAGGCTGCGGCTGGTGGCAGGCACGTGCATTTGGAACTGTGTGTCCAAAGCTGCAGAAAGGTCACCTAGAAGGGGGCCTAAAAATAGGTCACTGGATTTGGCAAGTAGGGACACATCAGCAATCTTCAGAACAGTCTGAATGGAGTTTTGGGATGCAAGCCAGATGGTGGTGGGTTGAGAAGTGAACGGGAGGTGATGAAGTGGAGACAGCAAGGGTACAAAATTTTTAAGCACTTTTTGTCATAGAGGAGGGTGATGAAAAAGGAGATTGAACCCACCCAGCTATCCCTATTCCTCCCTCATGCTCCTTCCCACACACCCTCTATGACTAAATAAAGAAGAAAAGAGACATGAAATGAAGCAAGATCTCTGTTTGAAATTTTACACTTTAGAAAAAAAATCAATTCTAGAGCAGAAGTGGAAATTAACTGGGATTTTACTGGTCCCAATGAAAGTGCCACACTCAGAGACATCAGTTACGAGCATCATTGTCTCTCAGTGTCCTGAGGAGAATTGGTTCTGGGACCCTTGAGGACTCTTGAAAGCTCAAGTCCTTTAACTAAAAAGGCATAGTATTTGCAAATAACCTATGTGCATTCTCCTGTATATTTTAAATCATCTCCAGATTACTTATAATACCTAATACAACCTAAAGGCTATGCACATGGTTTTTATACTATATTGTTTGGAAGAAAATGAGCCAAAAAGTTTGTAGATTTTCCCTCCAATTTTTTTTGTAATTTTTTTTAATATATGGAGAGGGACAGTGAGAAGAAGAGAGAGAGAGAGAATCAATTTTATTTAGTTTTCTATGTGGCTTTTTGTTGCTCCAATACTTCGTTGTACATGGCGCTGGGGTTTGAACCTGAGTTATCATGCATGCCAGGCAAGTGCCACAACCACTGAGCCACTGCTCCAGCACCCCTGCCCCCGTGCCCCAAATAATTTTGACCCTTGGTTGAAGATGTGGATGCAAAACCCAGGTATACAGAGAGCCAACTATATTTATTGCTGGTGGTATTGGTGGTTAGAAAAATAAAATAAAATCAGAGTGAGACTAATTCGGGAGCTTTTATTTTTTTAAGCTACTTTAAAAATTTTGTCCTATGAAAGCATAGCTTTTGGTGGCACATTTTAGGAAATCCTGTTTTGTTTACATTGTGGAAACAAAGCAGAGTTACACAGTGAGTTATTCTAAAAATCCAGAAAATGATTTGACAGTCTTATCTGGTTTTTTTAAATAACAGGCAAACCACTAAAAACCTAAAATGTTGTGTAGAATAAGCAACATCCTCCCTTTTCAATTATTGAATAACTAAACTTAAAATAAACAACAACAGCTGTTGCCACCCACTGCACCATTGTTTGGATGTTTTTCCGTCTTGTTTGTTCATACAGCATGTAATTTGGAAGGCTGACATTTTAGTAGGACATATTTAAGTTTGGATTTAGTAGAATCTGCATTTTATGAAGATGTTATCTTGATCAAATATATCTTAGAACAAAGTGGAACTTACCAGCACTTCGAGGGCTTAAGGCCTCTTGCTTGAGGGTACTGGAAATGCTCTTTGATTTGTTCTCAGATTCTCAGCGGTGATTGAGGTCAGGTTTTGGAATCCTTGCAGACTAGTCAGATTTCGACTCTGGCTTCCGCTCACTCAAAGCACAGGAAGCCTGTTCACTCCCTGTGGCCTACTCTCACCAACTGTTGAGAATGTGAGCACCGAGTTCACTAGGGTCTCGTGGGATAGGCAGCTTTCAGCACTTAATGGCACGCGTTGATGTGATTTTGTAACTGAATGAATGTCAAGTACACAGGCAAACTACACTTATTAAAAAAAACATGAGAAAAGCTATATCATTTCTTTATTCTTGTTTTTCATGAAGTTAGAGAAGTCAGCTAATCCTCACTTAATAAATTGTTAGTTGTGTTTAAGAAAAACAACCTTGAGATGATATCTTACAACTTGAAGCACCAGTCCCCTGCAGCTTGCGGGATCAGCTGATACTGGCCTGTGTCCACACGTCTATGTGAAATTCAATCCTGCAAGTCCGTGAGCTGATTTGGTACAAATGAGCCCAACAACGGGTCCAGGCTAGACTTGGATGCAGGTGACACTGGAAGAGTGTGGGGGGTGCGTGCTGATGGAGGGTGCAGAGAAGCCTCTGTGCTGGGCTAGGGAAAGAGATGGGCAAGAAGACAACATGATGGGAAAATAGGCCTGGTCTCTGTCCACCTCCTTTTGCAACCAGTTTTCAGCCATGAGAAATACAACTAACTCGCTGAAATGTATCTGCAAACCCAGTGGATTTTCTTCAAACTTTATTCTCCCCAGTGCCTTGCATGATGTGGCAGGTCCCGTCTCTCATGGTGTCTCCTTCTCACTTTATGTGACGCAGAACCGACTTGGTCCTCCTGCTACCAACCTTGCTGCTGCTTCTCTACCTTCTTTCTAAACAATCGTTCTGCTCTCTCACCTCCGAAGCTCCACCTCCCCACGCCACTGGCCACATGCACCCCTGAAGGCCTGGCTTCTCTCGCCCTGATAATCTCATGCAGTATCATGGTTTGGTTGTCACTCCAGGTGACCGCCACATCATGCAACCTCCTGGCCAATTTAGACCAACGACAATGAGCAATGGAGTGGGAAGAGCAAGGAAGGAGGAATTTCAACAAAAATGAGATCACACCAGTGAAACTCAAGTTGCTGAACTACAGAAAACTGATTTTTTTCATCACAGTTCCCTGGCTGCTTTCATTCCATCTTCCTGACACCTCCTAATCACCCCAACTTGCAGTTAGAGATGGAGAAATTGGGGTGTCATTCTGGATTTTTCCACTCTCATTCATCACATCCAAGCAGGTGCCTTGGCCTCTGCAAACTGAATTTCTGAGGCTCTATATGCTACATTTCTGAGACTTCTGTGTCCTTTCCTTCTTCCAGCTCATGGCACTCACCAGGAATCAGAAGGCCTCCCCACGCCCAGCTCACGTCATGGTCCTTAACTCAAAGCCTGGGTATTTAACTCAAAACCTCCGTTGTTTCCCAAAATCGGTCTAAACTTTTCTACTTAGTATTTGAGTTGCTCCACCTTGCATGCCCCTGTGGCCTTTTTATTTGCCATTTATTTATTGCTATGATTCTGCACTCTCCAAAAATTCTGCAAATCCTCCCACCTGTGGATGTTGGCTCACGGCAGTCTCTTCTGTGAAATGTTCTTTCTGTCTCTTCCCCTCCCCTGCTTTCAAGGTGGTGTTGATCTGGATCCAGATAGGAGAACAGAAACCACTCTAGGTGTTTCCCCCACAGGGAATTTGGTACAGGTAATGGGTTTGGAAGGCACTGAAAGTATTGAAAGAGCAAAAGGGAGGAGGAAAGGGGCTGAAGGAGCAAGAAAGGAAGACACATCTAAGCACCTTTGGGCTGAAGTCCCCACATCTGCACCTTCTACTGTGCTGCTTGCTGGTTGTAGATTTCTGGAAGGGGTGCTGCCTGGAGCAGGCTGGACCTGCCCCAAAGGGGCTGCTCCATGGGGCAGTGCAGTCAGGAGCCCCACCTTCCCCACTGCTGCAGCGACGCCTGCAATTCTTGCCTCCAAGCCAGAGCTCCTTCTGCTGCCTTTGGATTCCCATCTGGGCCCAGCGGGCAAGGGAGCCTCAGGAGTGTAATTTTTAGACACCTGGCCCTACCTCCACAGGCAGAATGCAGAGTTGCAGGACAGCAGGTGAGTGCTGGACAAGGGCCAACTCAAATGCCACGTACTTCCCAGGTGTTTCAGACACCTCACCTCTTCCTGCCCCGCCAGCACCCTCTGCTAAAGGAAATGTCTACTTTTTTTTGAATTTTGTCCATGGGTCTCTTTGACAATAGTTTAAAATAGTTCATTGAAGAAGCACTCTGTGCCAGGCACTGTGCTAGGTGCTGGAAATACGAGCAGTGGGACAGACTTGTCTGTCATTCCTCCGAGCCTCATGGAGTTTATGGTGTGCTTAGGGAGATGCAATTGAACCTGTAATCCCAAAGCAGCTCGCGAGGCACCAAGACAAGGGAAGTGCAAGTGTTGGAGCATAAACAATGGTTTTTAAACCACAGTGGGAAGGATAGGAAGGGCTTCCAGAGGAACCTGAAGTCTGACACCAAAGATAGAGGAAAACTGCTCTGTCTCTCTCTTTTTTATTTTTATTTTTTTTCTGTACTGGGGATTGAACCCGGGGCACTTAAACACTGAGTCACGCATTCATTCCTTTTTGTGTTTTTTAAAAATTATTTTTAAACACAAGATCTTGCTAAGTTGCTTAGGACCTCACTAAGTTACTGAGGCTGGGTTTGAACTTTCAATCCTCTTCCTCAGCATCCCAAGCCACTGGGATTAGAGGTATGCATCACCACACCTGGCGAAAAACTGTTCTAGATAGAAGGAAAATCATTTAGAAAGACAGAGAGAGAGAGAGAGAGAGAGAGAGCATTTCATATGCAAGAGCCAGGATGGCATGGGGTAGCCAGCATACCATATATATTTTGAAGGGAAGCAAAAGAGGTGAATGGGGAGGGTTAGGGCTAGACAGGACTATAGGTCCCATAGAATGCAAGGGCTGGAAAGTCACATTAAGGTGTCTGGATTTTGTCCTAAGGAAAAGGGAAGCCACTGAAGATTGATAGTAAGGATGTGACATGATCAGGTACCCATGTTAGAAAGTTGGTGTTGACTTCAGGGCTGACGACAGAGAGGAGGGAAGCAGGGGACTATTTAGGAAGCTACTAGAGAAAGCAAGAATTGTGGGAAAGACGAGAGTATGACATTGGAAAGAAGCGGGTGGATTCAAGAGCTACTTAGAAATGAGGTTGATGTGAGCACCCGGGGAGTCAAGGATGGCGCCTACACTTCCACCTCACCACGAACAACTCCATGGATGGAAGTGGGAGCTGAGACGGAAAAAACGGAAGGGTGTGATATTTCAGGAGTGTATGAGTTTCCATCGCTGCTATAACAAATTGTCACAAACTTGGGGACTTAATCTGAGTTTATAATCTTCTAAGTCTGGATGGCAGAAGCCCATGTGGGTCTCACAGGGTTAAAATCATGGTGTCAGCAGGGCTGCATTCCTTCTGGATGCTCTGGGGAGAATCCATTTCCTTGTCTTCTCCAGCTTCTATAAGCTATGTGCATGCCTGGGCTGCCCACCCCTTCCTCCACCTGCAAAGCCAACAGATATCATCTTCACATTCTTCTCTATGATTTGTGTCTTTTTTAGAAGGATCATTGTGGTTACATTGGGTCTTCCCAGATATTTCAGTGTCCTCTTCCCATCTCCAGATTCTTAACTTATGTCTGCAAGGTCTCTTTTGCTGTGCATGATAGTGTATTCCTGTTTCAGGGGTTAGGACATGGACATCTTTGGTGGCCATTTCCCTGACTACCACGGGGAGTAAGGGCATAAAGAGCTCAGTTTTGCACACATTGAGCTTGGTGAATATGGTATATCCAAGTGGTGATGGTGGTGGAGCATATCTGGACTTGAACCTTGGGAGCAGGATGCACCCGTGAGAGTTATCACAATATAGATAATCAGCAGATACATCGGTGCAAGTCTGTAATCCCAGTTACTGGGGAGACTGAGACAAATTCCAGGCCAGCCTGGGAACTTAGGGAGACTTAAAAAAACAAAAAGGGCTGGGGATGTAGCTCATCCCTTTGTTTCCAATTTACATGTATATGAATGAAACATAGACATGGGCAGCGTCACCCTCGTAAAATATTTAGAATGAAAAGAGGAGAGAGATCAAAACCTTGAGAGACCTTCCTTCAATGGATGAGCAGAGAAGCTCCAATACAGGAGAATTAAAATGAGTGACCAAAGAGGCAGGAAAGATACAGGAGTGGAGCAGTTTAATTCTCTCTTTAGGACCCTAGAGTCTCCCACCTCCAATTCCTAGGGCACCTTCCCCCAAGCTGGGCCTTCACTGTGATGGTGCATGCACTGTAAGTGTCCTCCCCAGCCACCCTCCCAGGCTGATGTTTGTCTCTTATTCCCAATTTAAAATTCCAGGAGGGAAAGTCTGGTAGCACCAACTTGAGTATAGGCATTGATCCAACCCCCTAGACTGTCCCTGACACACAGTAGGCATTCAGTTCATGTTTGTTGAATGAATGAATTTTTAAGCTGGAGATTCACCTTTGGTCTAACCCACTATGACCACAAGACCTCGTCAACGAGCATCAGCACAGCTCTGGGGGCCCTGCCTCTGGGCAGGCAGGATTTCACAGAGAATGAGCGTAGGATGAGCTACAGCCCAGAAGATGTCCACCAATCTACAATCACAATTCAGCCAATCTAGTCCAGCTCCGGCACAAGGCCATTATTCAGTAAATCACTAGGGACCCACCTACTGCTGGGGCTCTGTGGAGTCCCTGCCTGGCCACTAAGAGACAACATTCTGTGTGGAAAAGACAAACCTCCATGAGTTCCCTCATCCAGGGTAATTTTTAATAGTGCTTTCTTTACTAACTGCTGTGTCTGCTTTAAGATACTTTAGAGATGTTTCCAAAAGAAGCTCCTTTTTGCTTGAGATTAAATCTTACCTTAACTGCTATAGATTGTATGATCCCATTTATCTGACATTCTGGAGAAGTCAAAAATCAAGGGACAGTGGTTACCAAGGCCTGGGAGTGGCCAGATAGGTTGACGAAAAAGGGCACAAAGGAATTTTTGTGGTGATGGAGATGCGATTTTGTAACTATGTACTTGCCAAAACTTGTAAAAGTGTGATTCTACCTCTTGCAAATAATATCTCAATAGACCTGACTGCCCCCCCCCCCAAAAAAAAGGACCCCTTTCCTTCTTGCCAGCTCTTGCACCAGATTGCAACACTGATTTCTGGGTTGTGCCACCTTCTCCCTGGTCCTTGTGAAGTCTGGTCACTCTTGTCAATTTGAATAAATTCAGTTGCCAGCAATATAAAAAGTCTCTCCTCTCTTACTTGCATTTTAATTGCTTTTCATTTAGAAGACTTCCCACTCACGAATTCTACAGGGTGTGTTTGAATCCAGAAGGATGATTTCAATTCTCATTGACATTTTATTAGCTGTTCTGGTATTGAGCCTGTTTCCTCTTAAGTCCTTTGTTAAAATCTCACTATCCATTATTATGCAGATGAGAGGTTCTCTTCTGATAGCACACAAAGGTAAATATTAAACACGAAGACAAAAAGTCTATTTTAGATGGGAAAGGTAAAAAGAGGACCAGAGTTCCTGCCATTTTGCCCTGGGAAGGACAGAACTGTAGACTTCGAGGGCGTCCTTGATGCTTTTCTCTCCAGTTGGACAAGCCAAAGCCTGAACTCTACAGACGCGACCTGCTAGCGCTTGCAATTGCCAGAGCCTGTGATTCTAAAGATATCCGGTTTACAGAAAAAAAGAAGTCTACCTGAGGAGGATCAGGGAGAAATTTCCCACCCTGAGTGAGACCTTAGGGTAAAAGGACTGTTTTACCTTAATCATTTGCCAAAAGTCAGACTTCCTTGAGTTGCTTGAAAAGATAAATCATGGCTCAGTTGTATTTTTGTCCTTTGCCTTGAAAGAATGGTGGCTTGTGAAGTTCTCAATTTTTAAATCTTAGGTGTTTAACATCAAGCAAAACTTATCCAGCATATAGAAATATCTGTTGAAATTACATTCATTTCAATGTGACAATAACTAACAGAACAGTAATATGATCAGGCACTTTGTTTTTGCAAAGCAGCTTGAAGTTGTTATGCATTGTAAACCTGGAAGGAATGGGAGCCTTATTGTTTTCATTCAATAGTATCTTTAAACTTTTAAGACAGGGATCAGAAAACTGCGGCCATGCGTCAAATCTGGCCCACCACCTATTTTCGTAAATAGTTGTGTGGTTTTGTTTGTTTTTAAGAGAGGGACAGTGAGAGAGAGAAAGCGAGAAACAGTTTTTATTTAGTTTTTTTTTCATGTGGCCTTCATTGCTCTGAGACTCTGTTGTGTACGTGGGTGCTGGGGTTTGAGCTCGTGTACTCGCACATGCCAGGCAAGCACTCTAACCACTGAGCTACCACTCCAGCCCTCGTAGTTTTCTTGAAAGCCACCACGCACATTCATTTACATATTGTCCATGACAACAGCAGGAAAATTATTTAGTTGCAAGAGACCTCATGGTCTGCAAAGCTGAAAATATTTACTCTCTAACCCTTTTCTGAAAATATTTGATGACCACTGCTCTAAAAGGTTACTTTTTCCAGACTTTGTTTCAGAATCCCCGTCAGTCATGTGCTCAAATTTCCTTAATTCGGAAGGTAAAAATAAAACGACAGTATCTGAGTTGTGATATTCTGTCATCAACAGAGATATTTTATTTTGAATAAATGTAGGAAAAAAAGTTACTAAGCTTAATTCTATAGAAAACCTTAAAAGTTTGCAGTTGCCCTCCCTGTGATGTTTGAAGGGACTACATGTCTATGTGTCTTCTTGCACCCTAAATAGTAAATCAATTAAAATAACTTATTTGAAAAAGCCATCACTCTTAAACTGTTAGTGGGTTCTAAACCCTTTTGGGCACCTGCAAAGACCTACACAGCCCTTTCTCAGGCCAATATGAGGATATGCACACACTCAAAATTCATGTATTATTTCAAGAGTTTGCAGAGGCCTGAAGCTAACTTGTTCAGTCCTGGTAAATTTCTCTTTTACCAAAGGAGGAGTCTCGATGGGCAAAACCCCAGGGACAAGACAGTTTGAGACAGTTTGAAGAGCCAGGTGGGGTACAGGGACATTATCGCCGTTCCAGCATACAAGAAATGGTACATCATAGGCAGTCACCTTGAATTATAAAATCAGAAGTCTTTAAGAGTTTTTAGACATGAAGCGTTTTTGTTTTGTTTTGTTTTTTGTTTGCATTTTTAAAGAGAGAGGGACAGTGAGAGATAGAGAATCAACTGTCTAGTTTTTCATGTGGCATTTGTTGCTCTGACACTTTGTTGCATATGTGGTGTTGGGGTTTGAACCCACATCCTCGCACATGCCAGGCAGGCACTGTAACTGCTGAGCCACTGCTCCAGCCTCAGCATGGAGGGTTTTTGAGTCCTGGTTTTGTGGGATCTGAGGCAACAAATAAAGACCTTTGAGATCCCCTGAATTGTGGAAGCTGCAACCTGGTGCTTCAGGGATCTGGTCATAGAAAACTACTGCAGAGGTCAGAGGTGACAAATATCTCAGTAATATGTAAACTCTGAGCAACTCTGGGCCCACATAGTTGGGGCCAGGCCTTACCCATGTCTCATCCCTTTCAGTCTGTCTCTGCATTAGTGTATGGTGGAAGTCAGTTTTGGAGGAACATCTACATATATTTAAAATAACCAAAGTACTGAAAAGATAATCTGGCCAAGTTAAAGATAGGAGCAGATATCACTCTGGTGATAATCTTCACTGAAGTGTGAGTCTGGCCTGCAGTGCCTAGGAGTCCTGGTCAAGCAAGGGCGTTTTTATCTGCGAGTGCATTGTATATTGAGAGTTGGACCCAAGAAAACCTTCTTTGTAAGGACCTGTCAAATTGAGTAAACAGTTATGTAATCTTCTTTTCAAATTCAAATGTGAGACTGAGTGCCGCACTGGGAAGCTCAACTTCATACAGAAATCTCTTTTGTGGACCATGGCCACTGTAGGTCAGGAAGCCCAAACCAGGTGAGACGGTCAAGTCCCTCCAAGTCAGTCCCTGGAGGGGTCCTTTACTTTTTTTTTTTTCCTTGTACCAGGGATTGAACCCAGAGGTGCTTAACAATGAGCCACATCCCCAGCCCTTCTTATTTTGAGACAAGCTCTCCCTAGGTTGCTTAGGGCCTCACTAAGTTGCTGAGCTGGCTTTGAACTTGCGATCCTCCTGCCTCAGCCTCCAGAACTGCTGGAGTTACAGGGATCCACCATGCACCCAGCTCCTGCACTGTCTTACAAGTGCAGTTGGAGTGCCAAAAGATAAGCTAGTGCCTTGTCATTCTGGAACATGCTAGGCTGTCACCTGCATCAAATTAAATTGCTTATTAAAGTGATTTCTGAGTTCAGAACCCCTCCACTGGGTACTAGCCATGCTTTGTCTACACACACCGTAAAACATTGTCAGTTTCCAACACAGCTGCAGGAATGAGTCTGACGAAACAAAAAGGGAAAAAGCACACCTGCCTCTACTCAACTTTTCCCTTGTCCACTTGATGACTCGTTGCTTAGCCTCAATAATTTCTCTGCTAAATCATAATCGCCTCCATAGGTATTTGATCAGTTTGACCTTATTTTTGTAGAAGAGGAGAGAAAATGGAATATTTCGCATCTGCATGTTGCACATTCATATCTCCTCCTGCTCCTTTCTCCCACCTCCTGCCATAGCCAGAACGGAGACCCAGGAGGGACACAGTCTGTGTGTTATTTAACAACTGAATTGCAAGATGGCTTTTCCCATGAAGGCATTTTGGGCAGGCAAGCATTTTATAATAAACTTCCCATGAGCTCACTTAAAGCTCCATTTGAAAGCAAACATTTTTCAAAGTGAGCTCCTCGTAATTAATTGTTATTTGAGCTTTTGCTTCCTTCCAATCTCGAGTTCTGTGGAAGCCCAGGCAAAGTCCACGGCTCTCAAGAAAGATAATTGGTTTGCAAAGGTTGGGATGCAATCAATGACTAAGGAGTATGAACCGAATGGACGTGTCCTACCCTCCCTTCCTGAGAGCTTCCCAGCCTCCTGTCTCCCAGCCTCCATCATCTAAAGCGGACATCTAAAAGCTAACGTGTACTTGGCGCTGACCAATTGTCAGTGCTGCTCTAAGGCCTTACGGTGCCTAATTTATCAAGTTATCCCTAAAATTCTGTAAGGCAGTTACTTTCATTATCCCCATTTACCAATGCAGCAACAGATGCACAGAGAGCTCAAATAATTTGTCCAAGTAAGGATTGGGAGGGAGTGAGCCCCAGAGCCCAGTGCTTTTCTATGCTGCATTGTACTTGAATATGCAGACATTTGGGGAATAATATCTTATAACAAATAAAAATAAATTTTTTTTGGTACCAGGAATTGAACCTGGGGTGCTTAACCACTGAGCCACATCCCTAGTCCTTCTTATTTTTTTTTATCTTAAGAGAGGGTTTTGCTGAGCTGCTTAGGGCCTCACTAAGTTGGAGAGGCTGGCTTTGAACTTGCGATCCTCCTGCCTCAGACTCCAGAGTCTCTGGGATTATAGACGTGTGCCACCGCACCTGGCCTTGTAACTGAAAATTTTTTAAATGACATTTCATCAAGTATTTTGCTGTCTATGCAACCGGCTAGTATGGAGATGATTTGGAAATGGCAAAATGGGTTTCATATGATAATCTTTCAGTACAGAAAGTCAGTACTACGATTCTATGAAACAGCCAAATTAGCATCAGTACCTTCATTTCCTCTCTCCCCGAAAGGATTTCTGAAAGCACCACCAGGAGCTCAAACTAAAATTTACAGGTGAAATTGTGTCCATTGGAGACAGTTGAGGCTAGAGTCTAGGAGGCTGAAATTAATTTTCCCAGGTGATGTGCATCTTTCTCTCAGGAGCAGTAATTAGAATGCGCATCCCATGTATTCACACCCACAACCTTTTGGTCCTCTGCCTAGCTCCTTTGACAAAGAGGAACACTGATAACCCTCCTGGGGACCACATGCCTACTGAGAACCAGAGCCAGGGCTGAGGAATTCTGATTTGCATCATTTGGTTCTTTCCATCTTACCATTCAACACCATACCTGTCAACACATATGCCAAACAAGATCTTGGAGGAACAATTTCAAAGTTATTTCTTTTAAGAATTTTTAGGACTGGAGCAGTGGCTCAGCAGTTACGGTGCTTGCCTGGCATGGGCGAGTACACGGGTTCAAACCCAGCACCACATACACAACCAAGTCTTGGAGCAATGAAAGCCAAATTAAAAAATTGTTTCTCTCTCTCTCTCTCTCTCTCTCTGTTCCTCATTGTTAAAAATAAAAAAAAGAATTTTCTGATATGGATTTATTGGGTAACCTGTATTAATCTCCGAGCCATAAAAAAGGTTTCCACCCCTCCAAAACATTTGCTTGAATAGTTCTAAGTAGGTGGGTCCCTGCCTCATGCTTTTGATTCTAATGATGGATTTGGTGACCAAGAAGAGAGACCCTTGAAATAGTCATGCATTTAAAGATGGATATTTTGATTAAGTAAAGGTAGAAATAAAGCATTTTTAATCTTCACGAGCAACTGTCATTCACTGTGATCAAATTAGTAAAGAGTCAAAGAAAGGTTATGAAACCAGTCAGCTCCAGTCCCCAAGACCTGTCACCGGAAGACCAAGCAAGACCAAGCAATACACAGAGCCATCCACCCTGGTTAAAAGTTAAAAATTAGTCACCTTTCCCCATGATACAATTGAATAAGCACATTGCCGGTTTATAAAAGAGGCTGTGAAATCTCCTAAGGGGGAAAAGAAAAATTATGTAACCCATTTAGAGCGGAGTCTTGACCCCATCTCAGGAGGAGGTTGACTGCATGGCTGGGAGGCTCTTTGCTGTGCCCTAACTATTATTAATTCTCTGGATGGGGTTATCTTTTATTGCTAATAACAATTCACTCTCCGCTGTTCTCGGTCTATGTCATCGCCCACACCCAGAACCATTATAAACATCTACCCGGCACTAACCTTCCCGAAGTAAAAACAGTCATCTTTTCTGTCTGCCAACAGGTTTATAAACTTTGAAAAGTCACCATGCCACACTTCACTGAAGTTTTATGATTGTTAACAACTCTAGTATCTTAATGAAAATAGTCTCTTTGTTTTGAATAAAAAACATGGTTAGTACAAAAGCCATTCATTTTTTTCTAAATAATTTTCACCTGCTGTTCCACTAATAGGCATAAACTTGTTTTAAATATCTTTCTTTTTACGATTATTGCCATCATGAAACATGTATTAAGTAGCTGGGCAAGAATCTGATGATGGACAAATGAGATGTGAAGTTCTACCTAGAGGAGGAATTAAATCTTCCTTTAATTAGACAATGTGGTCTTTAAATAAACAATGATGCACGAATACTTCCAAGAGGCAGTGGAGGTGGGCTTGAGGCCCTTTTCCACATTTTAACAGACATCTTCAGCTAAGCTCTTTAACTCCTGTAAGGCTTAGTCTCCTCGTTTATAAAATAAATATAACAAAGGGACCTAATTCAGACTTGCTAAAGATCAAATGGATGCTTGGATCCTATCACACTCAATATCCAGTTTACTTTAGCTATTGTTATATTCGATTCCTGATAGTACTGGGGATCAAACCCACATCTTGGTGCCCTCCCACTACATCCCCAGCCCCTCTGAGTTCATTTTGAGACAGGGTATTCCTACAGTTTTGAGGCTGACCTTGAATTTGTGGATCCTCCTGCCTCAGGCTCCCCAGTAGCTGGATTATAGGCATGTACCACCAAGCCTGGCTAGTTAATACTTATCAAGGGACTTAACTTGTAGGAGGAGCTCTGTGAAGTAGGTATTATTACCTGCATTTTATGGGTAAAGAAAATGAATTATAGAGTTTTTTTTTTTTTTTTTTAAAGAGAGAGGGACAGTGAGAGAGACAGAGAAAGAGAGAAATAACTTTATTTAGTTTTTCACATGGCCTTAGTTGCTCCAACACTTAGTTGTGTATGTGGTGCTGGGGTTTGAACCCGGGTCCTCATGCTTGCCAGGCAAGCACTGAAACTGCTGAGCCACCGCTCCAGCCCAAATAATAGAGATTTTTAAGTAATTTTATGCAGTTGTCACAGAAACGCTCAGTGATAGGGTGGGGATTTGAACCTGGAAAGCCTAAGACCAAACTCCTTCCTTTTTTAACCTTGTGTAAGTACACTATGGTACCTCTGAGGTCATTTTATTTAACTCAAGGAAGGTCAGGTCAGTGATAGAATTGGCAGCAAAAATTCAAAACAATGGACAACAAATGTTTTAGGCCAGGACCTGGAATTTTTTTTAATAAACAGAAAATACCACTGAAAAAATAACAAAAATGAATATTATATACCCAGGTCCTCCTGGAAGAAGCGAAACAATCCCAAATCTTTGGATATCAAGAGGCAAATCAAGAACATCACCATAAAAATAGCTCCTGCCATTTCTGAAAAATATATTCATCTTGATTAGTAATTGAGGTAGAAGTCATATCCAGAGTGTGCAGAGGTACAGATTCAGGTAATCGGCTGCAAAATTTATCAAAAAGCCGCAGCATACGTAACCTCTTACTCAACAGTTCCACTTTAGAGTCTATTCTATACAAAGAAATAAATACACATGTTTATGTGAACATTATTTACATAACAAATTGGAAAATTCCTAGTAGGGAATTAATTTATTATACATATGGTCTTGTGAATTTATTCTAAGAAACGACTATGCCTGTGTGTAAAGATTTATCCACACAGATGTTCATAATAGTAAACAGTAAATAATAGCAAGAAAAAAATTGAAGAGAAAAAGAAGAAAAAAGGAAAGAAAATGACCTCAGATGTTAAAAAGCAGAAATTATTTAACTAAATTGTAGTATAGTTGTATAATATGGGAATTATATTGTAGAAGTTCACAGGTATATTTCTGAAAAAGACTCAGAGGATGTACAATAATATTAGTGATCATAATCTCAGAGTTAGTTATGGGAATAAAAGTGAATTTTGTTTTATTTTCCTTGTTTTTTTCTGTTTCCCAGATTTTCTTCTTGGAACATTAATTAGTTTTTTATTAGGGAAAAATAAGAATATTATAATAAGTAGAAAGAAATATTCATTAGCATGAAAAAATGCTTCTTTGTTATTAGTTGAGATTCTAAACTACAAGTGACAGAAAACTCAGCTCAAACTGTTTTAACAAGTAGGTGGTTATCACATCACGGGCTTCAGGTATGGCTGGATCCAGGCCTCACCCAGTGTTGTTAGGTCTTGGTCCTTCTCTCATCATCTCTTTCTGCTTTGTCTGTCTGTCTTCTTTTTGGCTGCATTTCCAGGAATGTTCTTCCCATGTGACCATGGCAAACACGTCCATGAAAACATTTCTAACCTCCACCCTCAGCAAACTTGACCGATTGCCTTTCCAGTAAGAGTTAAAGTAAAAGCCCTGGGCCTTATTTTCACAGGCCATCTTGAGTCCAATGGAATCGCCCTGTGAATGGGACGCCCTGACTGGTTATGTCCACCACTGGAGCCAGCAGATGGGGTCCACCTGGATGGCATGGAGCCAGAGAGGAGCAAGGGTGTCTCCCTAAGAATCAAAAATGTTCGTGAAAAAGGAAGAGGGGAGGGAAACAAAGAAACAAAAACACACTGACCGCAAGATTTCACTTTGTTTCCATGCTTGCTCACCCAGGCTGGGAAGGCATTCACACACCCTTGCACCACGTCAGTCTCCTTGGTTGCAAGCGACAGGAAACAGACAATGAATTTGCTCACACAACTGAAGGGAGGTGGGTCTGGCTCCCAGTGAGCCTGAGCCACCTGGATTTGGCTGTTCCCTTCTCTTCTGTAGTGTTCCTCATCTCCAGACTCGCCCAAAGTCCCCACCAACGCCGGGCTCTCCCCACAGTGACAAATTGCTCTGATAGGTCCATTTCTCGTACCTCCACACATCACCAGGCGTCTGCCACCCAGGGACGGAGACTATCTGTTAGTGTTTTTCACACAAGTCTTTCTGAATGTCACCTCTTTCATTAGCCCAGATTGGATCACAGGCTACTCCCTGACTAATGCAGCTGGCCTGAGGGACAGGTGTATTGATTGCTAGAACCAGATAGAGTCCATTCTTGGGCAGCGTCAGTCCCACCGGGACCACCACTGAGAACAGAAGGGGGCATCTCCCCAAGGACAAGTCAGCTGGGGAGGAGAGCCATCTGCACTGCACAGGGAGCCAGCAAGTCTCCAGCACAACTCTACAGGAGCCTGGCATGTTATAAACTTTAGCTACTCATCATTTCTGAGTAGCTATTAAAAAGATTTCTTGCTTAGGGGCTGGAGCAGTGGCTCAGCGGTTAAGGCGCTTGCTTGGCATGCACAAGTACGTGAGTTCAAACTCCAACACCATGTACACAGTGAAGTCTCGGAGCAACGAAGGCTGCATGAAAAACTGAACAAAAATTGCATCTCTCCCTCTCTCTCTCTCTCTTTTTCTCACTGTCCCCTCTTTCTTTAAATAAATAAATAAATAAATAAATAAATAAATAAAAGATTTCTTGCTTAAGGCCTAGCATATCCCCAATGAAGAAGAGTCAGCTTATCACAGGTCTTCAACCACAGGTAAAATTTAATTAAGCCTTTCAAACAGGCTGCTGTTATGAAGAGGGGAAGAAATGACCGTAGCACCCTGCAAAGGGCCCTGGAGAGCCCACAGGCAGCTTCTCTTCTCTTGGGCTCTCATAACCTGAAAACAAGGGTTTTTTTTTTTTTTTTAATGTATTTACATGAAACTTTGTTTAGGGAAACATATGGAGCTTTGAAATGTCAGCACACTGGGAGGAAAGCAGGAAGTGTAAAGAGTTTGGTGCTCCTCTGTTTACAGAGTAGGTTCAAAGTCGTGCTAGGTTAGCAAGAAAAACAAACAAAATGATCTGTGTCTGCTCTGGGTGACATCTGTCCACTAGGACAGTCTCTATCTTCAGGAGAAGGCGCAGGCCAGGAATGACATGTTTCAGAAAGCAGTTTGAAAGGATCCTCCCAGAGCCAGTCTCTGCTATGATAATAAATGTGTCTCTGCCAGAGAGAGCCACAAGAAAACCTCAGCATGGACAGCTTAAGAAGGAGGCGGGGACAATCTCCAAGGTGAATGTCATTGCAAATGAGGGACAGCTGTGAAGGTTACTTGATTAAAATGCTCTATGCAGACAGCAGTGGGACTTGGCACATGATGTGACTGACTGATCTGTTTTCCCATGTGGCGACTGCTGCAGAAAAATTCCTCATCTTGTCTCCCAAGAGTCAACGGAATTCTGCAAAAGTGTCACAGAATGTCAGTGAGCACATTCCTGTCACCAGGGCCCAGGAGATATCGTGGTGGAGATGGAGAGAGGAGGATCGCCAAAGGAAGCCATCTATCTGACCACAAGAGGTATCCAGGCAGCCTGAGTGGGATGAGCCCACAAGGTCATGGACTTCAGGCACCTCCTGAGGTAAGCCCTACCGTGACTTTGGGACTCCTCACCATAGTCACAGAATGTCCAAGCAGTTCCACCACCATCCTGGACCTCTCTTAATAGGCAATAAAAGGGAAACTTCAATTTTCTAATCTGATTCCTACCAGGACTATTTTATCTGCCAGATTTTCTAGGTTGAATCCTAGACTCTATGAGATTCCAGGAGCCCTTGAATGTGGCTGAAAACAACTCTTGCTCTAAACTACACAGGACCATGACGAAACCCAAGTGCTTAGATAAATACATGGGAAGCAGAGGACTCCAGCCAATAATTTGCTCTTGAATTGATTGTTCATACAAATTTCATTACATCCGAAAACAACTTTAAAGTTAGGTTTTTATTTCACTTTAAAAGAATTCCTAAGTGCATGATGACTGCTGAGAATCAGAGCCAATTGTAAATTAAATGAGTCACTCACTGCCAAATGATTTCAAAAGCATCTTTATAATAATACTTCGAAAAAATTTCAGCCAAAATTACGCCTCTTGTGGAAGGTAAACACATTTCAATATCTGTGCAAAGATGTGGGGTCAAACCTTTAAAGGAATCCAAGGACAAGGTGGCTGTCTGAGTCTGGAATCTCGGATTGTTTGTCGACAGGCATGCTTGATGGCAAAGCTCCTGGTGTCCTTACAGGGGCTGGGGCCCATAGAAACCCTAGTGGAATAATCCCAGATCCCTCAATAGCCAGGCAACAGACATCCTTGGTCCTTCTATTTTCCAGGAGCTTTCTGGGCACCAAGAATCCGCTATGAAAGCAAATTCTTGTACCAGCAGAGCTAATGATCTAACGGGGCAAAGGCTACCACCAAATAAGTTAGGAATGTGTAATGTTTGCTGAGTCAGGACTGAGGTGAACGGCGAAGCAGAGAGGGAAAATGGCCAGGGAAGGCCTTGCTGAGCTGGCAAGGAAGAAAGTCACGTAGAGGAAAAAGCATTCCAGGCTGAGGGAAGGGAAGGCACAGTGGCTCTGAGTCATGAAACATTTGGGTGTCTGAGGAGCTGGAGAGGAGTGAGCTAGGCTGAGACCAGCATTGGGTATAAGGTAGAGGAATCTGCAGTCAGACCAGGTAGTTTTTGTGAGCTACCATAAGGAGTTTGGACTTTATTCTGAGTAAGATGGGAAGCCACAGAGGCAAAAGTACAGCAGAATCTGATTTCCAGGTTAAAAAGATTTCTGGGCATATTCCAGTGACATTGCAGCTCAATTTACAATAGCTAAATTATGGAATCAACCCAAATGCCCCTCCCTGGGTGAATGGATCCAAAAGCTGTGGCACATGCATATGATGGCTTTCTACTCAGCTATTAGAAAAAAGGTCATTGCTGCCTTTGAAGTTAAACGGATGGCAAAGGAAGAAATCATGCTGAGCAAAGTTAGCCCAGGCCAGAGTCAAGGGTCGAACGTTTTCACTCATTTGTGGAGGCTGGAGCTAAACCCAGGCCTGTGTGAAAGGTGGTCAACCTCATGTATTGGAACCAGCAAAGGTGAAGCAACACATAATCTAGGGCAACCACAGATATGTAGGGGAGGGGGAAGAGGAAGAGGATGGGAGAGGGAGAGAAGATAGGGAGGGACCTAGGGAGACAACCAACAATGTAGCACAACTCTTTTCCCCCCTGAGAAGTCAAATATTATCTATGTAATCGTTTGATTCTGTAAAATTTACAATCATATATATATATTTGCTAGGGGCATAATATAAAAGAATCAAGAGACTGGGGTGTGGGCAATATGGGGGTAACCATGGTTTACCATCAAATGCATAGTGTATTGTTACATATGCACATTTATGATTATAAAACTACTCAACTCTTAATAAAAAAAAAAAAAGATTTCTGTGGCTTTAGTATTGAGCCCAGATCGAAGGCAGCAGTAACAGGAAGCAGGAAAGCCATAGTTTTTGAAATGTAATGATGGTGACTTGGGCTACTGCTGTCACTCACAGGAGAGCCTTGTGGTGGAGACACAGAAAGGCTAGGATGCCACCACGGAGCCTGGGCGTTCTTGCTGTTCTGTGCTGACACTTCCCGCCTCTCACCTGTGTCCCATCTTCCTTCAGAGCACACAGAAGCAAAACAACCCCAGAGCTGGAACGCGCTCCAGGAGCCTGGAACCCCCAGCAGCTCCCCTCATTCTCCCTGGAGGACCCTCCACTATTCTGCTTTGAGCACCCACGTGCCATGTCCACGCTTGGACTGTCCAAAGCCTGCTCTGCGGGGACAGGAAACACACCCAAGGTGAAAGCCAGCCGCTCATGAACGCTGAAGCTTTTGTTTTAGAAACCAGGTGCCCGGGCTTTCTTGTGCCCTTGCTTGCAGTGGCTGTCACAGGAGGTCACACTTAGCCTTTGCTTGCTGAGCATCAGTCTCCCTGGCACCCATTCTGCAGAGACCCCGTAGCCGCTGTTTCCAGAAGCCCCGATGATTTCTGTCATGTGAGCTAAGGCCTGGGTTGACCATGCACCTGGTGTTGAGGAGGACGTGCTTCTACAGACGCCTTTGGGCGCTCTGCTTCCACAGGGCCACCGCACTGCCAGGAACACACCAGGCCACGGCAGGCCTGTGGGAACAGGACTGGTGTGGGGCATGGGTTAAACCACATTTCAATAGTATGAGAGAGGTACGTGCCTCCTCAGAAATATTCACACAATATGAAAACACTTTAAAGTTAAAAGTCATAATTCTTACTCCCTAAGGCGACTTCACTGGCGTGGCGTGATTTATGGGCTTCAAGATTCTAGGTGTTCATGGGTCCCCCGGCATTGAAATGAGCGTTTCAGGAAGTTCACTGGCTGGTTCTTATGCACTGTAAAGTTTGACCTTTCTGTTAATACCAAATGTGTGCATATGTGTGTAGTTTTTGCACACACATTTGTAAAAATCAAACACATATATGTAGAAGGTGATTCATGCAACATACACTGAATACAATGTTTTTGTTTCTTTGTTTGATACTAGGGATTGAATCCAGGGCCACTTAACCACCAGGCTACATCCCCACCCCAGGCCTTTTGATTTTGAGACAGGGTCTTGCTAAGTGGCTGAGGGTGTCACAAAGCTGCTGAGACTGTCCTTGAACTTGCAAACTCTTGTCTCAGCCTCCTGTGTTGCTGAAATTACTATTTAACTTCTTTATGACTCGTTTTCCCCCTTGGTTCCTACAACAAGTTTCCTAAAGCCTCCCCCGAGGAGGTGGTTGTGAGGATTGAAGGCATCTTCCTGAGGGAAAGTGCCCAATGTAGAATCAATGGTCACATAATAACTGACTTTCAGTCCTCTTCTGACTGGCCTCACAACTTTGGAGTCTAAAAATATGATATTCTAAAACAAACTTCCCATGTCCCAGCTGGGACACAGAGGGGTGTGGCTGGTGTTGAGGGGTGGTATTTGAGCAACACTCTACAACCTGGGGATGAAGACTGGGGTGGCTCTTCTTCTGGTAACTCATTGCCATGATATAAAAACCAAATTTGAATCTGTTTTGGAGGATATATATTCAAAATGTGTTGGACTTTTTTCCTTTTGATTTTTAACTTTGACATAATTTCAGACATAAAAAGTTGCAAGAAAAGTATACATACTTTATTCATCTGCCCCAAATGGTAACATTTATCACATTTTTACACACACACACACACACACACACACACACACACACACACACGGCATTTTGTCCTGAACCTTTTAACAATCAGTTTTGCTAGCATGAGCAACTTTTCCCAGTTTCCTGGGACTTTCCCGATTCTAACATTGGAAGTCCTGCATCTGGGAACACCATCCATCTCAGAGTAACCAGAATGATTGGTCCCCATGGCTGTAGCCAATATGCCCACTTACCTGTCAAAACCTGTGCGTCTGTACCGGAAGCAAGGACATAACCACTGTACAATGATTGCAATCTGGAAATAAACTTTGAAACAAAATGCTGCTTCATCTATGGCCTTGCTCTGGAGTTTGCCAACCTCCCAAACAGTGTCCTCTATGAAAGGAAAATCCTGGATTACTGACGCACACACACTTGTCACGTTTCTTCGCTAGTCCAATCCCCTCGTCTTCATCTGTCTGACGTTGATGTTTGTGAAGGTCATAGCCCAGTATAATGCGTCCTGTCCCTCGGTCTGCGTTCTTTTGACATTTTCTCATGGTTGATTCCAGTTATTTGTTTTGGGCAGGAAAATCAGGTACAAGGTGTTGCTGGATCTCACCATCAGATACATTACCTTTGATCACTTGATTCAGGGGCTGTCTGTTGGCTTTCTCCACTGAACAGTTACAATTTTCCTCTTTGTAATTAGTAGGTGCATTGCGGGGAGATATTTGGAGATTATGTGAATATCCTGTTTCTCATTCATCTCTCCCACTCTAGCATCCATTTGCCTGAGTCAGTTATTTTTCTAATGTGTTGGATTTTCTGCTAGAAAATGTTTAATGGAGTGTTTATAAGAAGTGCATGGGTTTATGGAGAAGACAGCAAGTTACAGATAATTACAGTTCAATATAGCAACTGCTCTATTAAAAAAAAAGGAAAGCAGGGGTTGGTAAGCAAGGAGCCCCTGGGTCAAATCTAGCTCAAATTCTGTTTTTATAAATAAAGTTTTATTGGAACATGATCACACCCATTTGCTGGCTTCCTTCTTGTCTGTGACTGCTTTTGCAAAGCCGTGGCCTTGGAGAAGTTGAAACATGACCATGCGACCCACCCAGCCTGACATACTTGCCGCCTGGCCCTTACTGAGGAAAGTTTGCTGCCTCTCTGTGACAGCCTGGGGCCAGAGCTCTGCTGAATTAAACTTTGATTCTGTTTGACTCATACATGGGGAGTTGCATCCACTTTGTGGGCCCTGGGAGAGGGGACAGGAACACAAAGTCACATGACCAGAATCTGGTAATACGTAGGGCTTCCCTGTCCAGGCTGTCACACTCTCCAGAGGTATACTGCCGTCTCTTCCTTAAAAGAGATTAACTTTTTATGAAGGTAAAACTATATATTATCAAGAAGAAAGAAAACTGAACCAAATTATATTAATTAACTACAATTATCATAATTAGCCTGGCCAATCCAAATTGCATGGAATGTCCTTTTTATTCTAGCTCGTATTGGGTATAACAAAACTCCAGGGATCAAGAGAATCTGAACAGGGCTGGAGTGATTGCTCAGTGGTTAAGGCACTTGCCTTGCATGTGCAAGGACGCGGGTTCAAACCTCAGCATCACGTACACAATGCAGTGTCTGAGCAACGAAAGCCACATGAAAAACTAAATAAAATTGATTCTCTCTCTCTCTCTCTCACTGTCCCTCTCTCTTAAAAAAAAAGTATCTGAATAACTCTAAAAGTGTGTAACATGAGTAGAAAACGTGTTTTGGCATCAGGTTTGATAAAGGTAAATAGTAGGAGGATAAAAGGATTAATTAGTCATTGACATGTGAAGTCATTTGTGTTTTCAGAACTTATTTTGCTCAGTAAAGCTCCCTACCCCCAGCAGAGTTAGTTAACTGAATGTGTTGCTCAGAAAGCTGTGCTTTGTGAGAGGAAGAGGCAATTCTGGAAAATCAATTAAGAAGTCAAAGTAACTTAATCTTGTTGATTGTTCTCTTCTCTGGGGCGCACCCTACCATGCTGGGATGACCAGCTCCAGGAAGTCAGGGTTTTAAGGCCAAGCTTATATGATTAAAAGAGAGGAGAGAGTAGATTTCTTTCTGGTGAATTTTGGACACAAAGTTAATGTAAATTTTTCTAAAGCCAAAGCAGGAATTTCTTATTGCTAACAGCCTTTTGTGGGAGATTCCTGTTTAAGACAGGGTTGGGGTGAGGCGGTGAAAAGAACGTTAGTGAGTGAGAGGGTTCTTACTAAAAAGAGCTCTTTGTTTATTAACAAGACTTGATGCTCTTGGGAAGCCTGTGACTTTAAAGCAGATCAAGCAACCGAAACACTGGACAGAATGTGGAAGATTTGGAAGAACGCGGACATGCACCTGGAAGGCAGAGGTTGGAATATGGAAAAGGCCAAGCAGGGTGGGAGAAATTAAGCACCGGTAGCAAAGGACTATCTTGAAATAAGACAACAGGAAGGTATGGTCACCTGTAGCCCCTCCCATCTTGGCATCAGAATACCAAGTGCATCAGAATACCTTGCTCTAAATAAAGCACATGCTTGCCCTTTTGCACAGAAAAGTTGGGAATAGGGTATTGGGAATAATTGAATGTTCTACTCTCTTAAGAGCTCTTGAATTCCTCGCATTCTTTTTTTTTTTTTTCAGGGCTGAGGACTGAAGAACTCCGGGCCTTGCGCATGCTAGGCAAGCGCTCTGCCACTGAGCTAAATCCCCAACCCCTTGCATTCTTAATTTAGAGTTGCCTGAACATTTTCACACACACTGATTCAACACTCTGAGATAGGCATTATCGGGCCCCTTGTTACAGATAGGAAAATCAAGGACTGGAGAAGTGAAGCCACTTGCCCAAAGTCATGTGCTCTTGACTTGAGATCAGTGCCTTTCCCAGGGCACCATGAGGACTCTGGAGTGTTAGCCTAGTCAATGCGCAGCAGAAAACTGTTGGCCCAGGTGGGTGGAGGGACGGTCTGCAGGGCTGGCAGCGAGCGATCACAGCCTGCGGTAATGGGAGCAGTTTCTGCTCCTAGGAGACAAAGGCAGAAGAGGGTACATGGTTCCACGGATCACTGCGTTGGGGCTGTGAAGGCCGGGGGTTCCTGGCAGCTGTGACTTGGGAAGCCAGATGGCACCAGCAATGGACACTCAAGAGGGGACGAAGAACGGAGGAAACGCTGGGCCTCCTTCCCTGCTGGCCCTCTGCTCTCCAGCCAGTGCCTGCCACTGGCCCCTCTGGGAGCCAGGTCAGAGTAAGGCCATCCTCCTGGTGGGTGCCTCCACCTCTGGGCAGGCAGCAGGTACAGATCCAGGGGCAGGTGGGAAGGGAGTGAGGCAATAAAAAGGGAATTGCCAGCACCCGACCTTCACAAAATTGAAACACTCTACAGAATGTCTACAACTAAAATTAAGTTGAACAGAGTTTCCACAGTCTCAGCCCATAATCCACTGTCCGCAGCCCTTTGGGCCAGATGTGCTCTAGAATTAGAATACTTTGTATTTTAGAAAGATAAAAAGAGCAATTGCCAATGTGAATAAACTGTATGCTGTATAATATTCCCCAGTAGGATCTAGGGCAGAGCCTGGAAAGAAACACATTTAGATTTCTGCAGCAAAAGTTAGGAAGAGTTACTAAGAGATAAACATTGATTATAAATAACTTCTCATTAGTTCAGGTCAATGTTTGCTACCACATGAATTCTGGAGTTCAATTTACCCCCCAGAATTGAATTTTATGGTCATTATTGTGAATGATGGCTGCTCTTGGATCATCTCTCTTTTCCTACTGAGTTATTTATGTATATTTTTTCTGAATTCCAGGAAAATGAGGATTTGCCTTATGTAGTCTGCAGAGATTATTAATTTAAAGACAAAAGAGGATGGCAATTTGCTCTAAACAAGTCTTTGTCCTGGAAATGATTCACAGCAGGATTCCTTTAAATAGCAAGCATCCTGGTACTTAGGATCTGGCTTTGTTGACAACAGACTGGGTTCCACAGTTCCAGGTTACTTTCCTGAGTGGGCTTGAGCAATCCGTGAAGGACGGTCCCCTGAATGTGAAGAGGACATCTCCCGGTTTCTGTGCCCTCAGAAGGGGTGGCACTGCCTGTCTGGTCGGCTTAAGCTCAGCAGAGGGGGAATGGCTTCTTGGAATTCAGTGGGGATGGTTGGTGGTGAATTTGCTGGCAGGAATTCCTGGTCTCTAAAGCTCTGCAAACCACAGTTCTCAGAACGACTTAACAGGAAGCCTCACCCAGTAACAGAGGAAGCAGAGGAAGGAAGGGAAGATGGCAGTGCTGGGGGAGGGTCTGCAGATTAAACAATAAGCCAAGTCACTGGCTTGGGACTGCGAGGCCACCCCACGATCCTGCCGCCCTGGATCCCTGCTCACTTCCCAGCTGGTGAGGGCCTTGCATGCAAGGTTCCCTGTCTCCGTGTGCTTCCTCTCTCTCTCCTCATCACCTCCAATCCCTCTACTCACCCATCACCTCCTTCAAGCCCTGGAGGCCAATGCTCACCTCATTTACAGGGAAGTAACTGGTGTCATCTTGTCACCCCCTGAAGCCCACAGGGTGGTTCCAATGCTCCTCATAATATCCACCTTGTTTATAGGGATTATTCCCTTCACACAATGAAATGTTTTGTTCATTCACTACTCTTCTCATCAAGTGTTTATTTAAAAATCTACTCCATTGTACAGTGCTAAGCTTGGGAGACTGAAGACAGATAAGGGAGTTCCTGCGTCCTGCAGTTTAGAGTCTAGTGTAAGAAAAGAGGCACTATCAGAATAAGGCCATCTGAGAGCACAGAAGAGGGACGGCGAACTGGCAGCCGGCTTTGGTGTCTGCTGGGGGAGGTCAGGGAGGCTGAAACCTCAAAGGCAAGTGGGAGGCAGAAGCCTGAAGGCTGGCAGAGAGAACAGCGGTGGCCCGGGGCCAGAAGCTGGAGGATCAGAATGTGTTCCCAGAACTGCAGAGTGGGGTGAGGCAGGCAGAAGTTAGCAAGGGGGTGCGCTGGAGAAAGGGTTGGGGAGGGGGAGCCCAACAGCCAGCACGGGCCGGATCAGCAAGGGTCTCACGAACCCAGTGGAGGAATTCAGCGGATTAGTTCACGGCGCCTCCTGAGTCACCTGCGCGCATCAGGCCTCAATTCTGTTCCAGGTGTCTTAAATTGAAAAAGCAGATTCTAAGACAGTCTCCAGCGTGGGCAGGCTCATCAGGAGATGGTCCTGAGAAGGACTGTTAGTGGGGGAGGGTGTGACGACGCGGTCCATGTGTGAACCTGGGTCCCCATTGGGAGGTGTGGGGAGTCTAAGAAGTGGGGCCTGGTGGGAGGGCCCTCCTTACTGCTGGCTGCTTTCCAAGGGAACTGGGGGGCCCCTGCCTCTTCTTCTGTAGCTCATGATGTGGCTACTCACTTGGACACATGCTCCAGCCATCGTCAACTGGCACCCAGCTTTGGCCATCAGGCAATGGGACTGCTCAGTCTTGGACTTGAATCTCCAAAGCTGTGAGCTAAATAGCGCTTGTTTTCTTTATACTTAGCTTCTGTCAGGTATTTTGCTTAGTAACCTGAAGCTGACGAGGACCACGGAGGCCATTCAGGAAGTGGGAAGGGAAAGGGAAGCCAGAGTGCGTTGAGCAGGTGCCACTGTGAGCTGCACAAGGAACGTGCTTCAGAGTCATCCGAACCAAGGCTTGAGGAGGCGGGGTCCTTTCCGCCAGCAAGCCGCAGCCTTGCTGCTCTCTTGGGTGTCAGCTATCCCTCCTGTGGCCTGCCTGGTCCCCTTGGGGCAGTCATGGGCATCTGGTCATTCAGACAGAATGTGGGAAAACATGGCAGCCGTTGGTTCTTCACTCCTGTTGAGTCAGGCCAGGAAAGATGGGCACACTCAAGGGGGAAACTGAGAGATTTGACAAGGAAGTGATCACCAGGTGTGTGTATGGTGAGGGCCACCAGGGCAGGGCAAGCCCCAGGAACCAGCAAGAGTGGGAAGCCAATTGGTGCCCCTGGATCTGGAGATCAGGAGCCTGGCCTCCTCCTGGCTCAGGTGGGACCGCTCTGAGGCACAGTCCTGTTTCCCAGAGAGCTGTGCTGCTTGGCCATGCAGCTTGCCCACCAACACTCTTGTCCTGGTTGCTCTTCTTTTCCTGACCCACTTCACTACTCCCGGTGAAGAGTCCTGCATCGCCTCCCAGTTAACCTACTGGGTGGATGGTGAGAGCTGGAGTCAGGGGAAGAGGTTGCTCAATAGGAGTTGAGCAGGTAAAAATTGCAGCCCGGCCAAATTTCAGCTTGCTTGGTGGGAATCTGAAGGCAGAAACACTGTGTCCCTCCTCTTGCCCAGTTCCCCAGCCACAGGAACTAAAAGCCAGAGGACAAGGAAGCCCCAGGACGTGGTTGGTCCAAGGGAAGCATCTCCCAGGGCACAGAGAAGTGGAGAGCTCGCGTGGCAGCGTGCAGTTTCAGCCTGCCCTGTCCACACAGGTGTCTACATCACCAGAATACTCACCACATCGTGACAAGGAACTGTGTTACCAACTACACCTTGTATGTGTGAACTCCTCACCAGTTACAATCATTTTTTCAATGATCCTGTATTCCCTTGGCCCCAGAATGACTGAATCAGTTGAGGGGAGCAGGTGGTCACATCCATTCCCTATTGAGCCTGGACTCCAAACCTTAGTTTTGCAATCAAAGCCCGGTACTCAATTTAGTACACCAGGTGTCTTTCCAACAAATAAGAGTGAAATATCCCAAACTCAGAGACTTAAGGGCTGAATGTTTTCTCACATATGTGCAAGCTAGAGAAAAATCTAAGGCAGGAAGAAAGTTAGCTAAGTTTAAATAATAAACTCAAGATAGTTGAAATTTCACGTAAGCTGGGGGAACCCTAACTATGAAGGTGGGGGGAGAAGGATGGAGGCAGGAATTAGGGGGGTATCAATGCACCTGGGAACTCTCACTCTGATTCTCATGAGAAGTCCAACTACACACTGGCAGGCAGAGAAGCTCAGAAATTTCAGTAGACATGTATACGCTTCTTTCTCCATATCACATGGGGTATTGCAGAGAGGCATGACAGTGGGTGGACTAGGATCAGCCTAGACCTAGGATATTCACTTTGTCAATATCCTTGTATGCATGAATGTGTAACAATGATTCCCTCCAATATGTAAGACTATGTGGAACAAATAAAAAGAAAGAAGTAGTTTCTGCTGAGCAATGAGCAAATTGTTCATATTTATCATGTTTGTAATAGTTGTTATGGTAAACTTGATTTTGGGTGGTTGCTTTTAGCTTCTAATTTCTTCTTCTCTTGTTTTAGAGGGAGGGGGTGGAGAGAAGAAAAGAGAGAGAGGGAGAAGTTTTAATTTTTTAAATCTGTTTTTTCCTTATTTAGTTGTGTTTGTGGTGTTGGGGATTGAACTAGGGTCCTCGTGCATGCCAGGCGAGTGCTCTAATGCTGAGTCACCGCTCCAGCCCCTCAAACTTCTTAATAATGATTTGACTTAATGTGTCACTTTAAGTGTGACCCAAGGTGAAAATATCATACCCCTTAAATGTGGAGCTTCATCTCAAATCTACTCAGGCAAGGGGTAAACATGGCGAGTCTACTGTGTACCAGGCCACATGTGTACGTTATCGCTCTGCAGGTGGAGAAGTCAGGGATCAGAGGGGATGAGTAATTTGCTCAAGCTCACACAGCTCTTTAGAGCAGGGCCAGGAACATAATCTATGCCGTAAGGGCTCAGAATTCCATATTATTCTGTTTGAATAAAATCCATACTGGTTATTAACAAGCAAGGATAAGCACACTCAGAGGAATCAGTTTGGGTCCCTTAATGACAACATGATGTGGCTTCTTCAAGGATGTGCCCTTCAGCTTTGCTGTCATCAGGGCTGAGCCTGGGCTCGGGGCACAGACCACCTGGCATCAGCTTCTGGCTTGCCCTTTACTACTTATTCCCTGTAACCTTGAATGCAAACCACCACGTCTCAGTTTCCCTAACAGTCCTCGTTGGCAGTGTTGCAATAACATTAATGAAGGTAATTGTGCCTGGCAGCTATAATTATTTTGATCAGTCTGCATTGTTCTATAAACCTGATGTGTTCTGTAGATAAATACATCTTCAACCCACGGCCTGGCCTCTGGGATGTAGGCGTTGGCCTTGAAAGGCCAAGGGTCTAGGACCTGAGAAAGAGAGAGAGAGAGAGAGAGAGAGATGTAGAGGGGCGAGTGAGTTTCTGTCCCTGGTGAATTAATAATGTCACATGTTCGTGGATAGAATGAACTTGTCCAGCAAGTGGCACACTGAGGGGTGGGTGGCTCTGGTCATAAACATTATTTTGGTCTGTGGTTTCTCTGAGTCATTTTTATCTTTGCCAAATGACCCCCTTGGGAAAACGACACAGCTCTGTATGTATATAAATAGACAAGCTTTGAGAGAGGAAGTGAGATTTCCCCAGAGAGCAGGGCTGGGGAGCTCAAGTATGTATCCAGCACCTGGCTCATGTGGGTAGGGCACTCCTATTGTCCAAGAGTGGCAGGGTTTAAATGGTCAGAAAAGACATTCCTCCCTCCTTGGACAGAGGACATTGGATGGCAGACATGCTGAATTGCCCTTGGCCAAGGCAGGGGGTTACTGGTCCTCTCGCCTCTAAGTGGAGGCAGGGAGAACCTTGGGTCCCCGCTTTCTTCCAAGGGGAAGCTTCTCTGTCAGCACCCTGACACGCTCCCTGATAATGCTATAGGGGAAAGGAGAAGGGACACCTTTGCCTTGCTAGGGGACCGTGAGAAGGTATCTGATTTTCACTCCCCAGTTACTGGCTTCTTGGGGCTGCCATAACAGAGAGTCACAAACTGGGCGGTTTAAAATAACAGAAATGTATTCTCTCACAGTTCTGGAAGGCAGAAAATGACAGTGTTGGCAGAGCCACGCTCCGCAGGATCTCAGGGACATACTTCCTTGCCTAGCTTCTGGCTTTTTCCGACGATCCTTGAGATTTCACGGCTTGCAGCTGTATGATTTCAATCACAATCTCAGTGGCCACATGGCCGCCTTTCCCGTGCACCTGTGTCCATGTGTGCCTTCACGTGGTCTTGTGCAGAAGGACGTCAGTCTTCAGTTTTAGGGCCCGACCTAATCCTGTATGACTTCACCTTAACCAATTGTATCTGCAAAGACTCTGTCCAAATAAGGCACACTGTGAGGTTCTGCATGGACACGAATTTGGCGAGGAGGACACTGTTCAACCCAGGGCAGGTGACTTCCTCATACCAGGCACCCTGCCAGTTGGCCTGGATATAAAGATGAGTAAGACCCCAGTGATTTCATAGTCTCCTGCGTAGGCACATAAGCAAATTGTAATTAGATAAACTAATATATTACAGTTATTGAACATTTGCTAAGCACCCGACACCTTAAGAAATGCACATTTAAACTCATTCAATCTGCACAGCAACCCTAAGAGGTGGGTACTATTATTATTACCCCCACTTTACAGATGAGGAGACTGAGTTTCAGAGAGGGCGATCACATGCCGAAGGGCCCAGGGCCGTAGGAGTCAGGGCTTGTCTCTCTGAGGAGGTGGCATCTATATAGGGACTTTCCCAGGAAAAAGCAGCATTTTTTTCTTTCTTTCTTTCTTTCTTTTTTTTTTTTTTTAGAGAGAGAGAATCAATTTTGTTCAGTTTTTCCTGTGGCTTTCGTCGGTCCGAGATGTCATTGCATATGGGGTGCTGGGGTTTGAACTCGTGTACTGGTGCATACCAGGCAAGCACCATAACCGCTGAGCCATTGCTCCAGCTCCCCTTGGCATTCTTTTAATGGAGAGAAATCAGCCCCTGGTGGTAGAGCCCAGCAGCAGGTGAGGTCAGAGAGGGAGGGCCCTGCCTCAGTGCTGAGGACCTTGATCCCAATACTTATAAAACTTACCACCCTTTGTGAGCAGTGGAGCCCTGGGGCTGATTGCTCTCTGCAGGGTCTCCGCTGTGCCTGGAGAGTGGACATCAGTGGGCACAGGTGGCACAGGCACAGCAAGCTGGGTTTACTGATGGATGTGGAGCTCTGAGCGACTGGATGGACAAGGAGGCCCTGAGGGAGACCGCAGGAAGGGCTGGGAAGTATGGTGGTAGGCCGAGGGCTAAGTTCCACATGCTGTTGGGATCTGTTAGCTGCTAAAGCCAGAGGCCTGAATCTGAAGAGGTGGCCCGCACTGAGGATCCTGCTGGCCACAGCTGCGAGCAGGCCACAGCTGCTTGGGGCTGGCGGACTGCGTTTCCCGGACCTGGTTTCCCGATAGAAACCCCTAGGCAGTGCAGGCTCCTGGGCCTGGTCTCAGAAATCCGTCACTCCAACAGGACTGATGTGATTTAGTAATAGTTCACAATTACTAAGCAATTTTTAAGCGCTAGCATTTTACCCTGCTTGTTTTTAAGGCTCCTAAGGATTCCAGGAGGTAGGTACCGCTCCTCCGAGGCTCAGAGCAGCCAAGTGATTTGCCTGAACTCTCAGGGGAGCATGAATGAGCATCCGCAGGAAGGAGCAGGCCTCCTGCTCAAGGCCGCGAGCTCCCTGGCCTCCTGCGTGAGCAGGCTGCTCTCCTTCCTCGGGACGCCTGCCCTGGGCTGGCTTCAGCACCGCAGCCTCCTGCCTGCCGAGTCTAGGTTAGCATGCTGCAGCTGTCGGCCCATCTCCTCCTCCAGTAAATATTTAAATCGGCTTTAAATTTTCCCTCTTCAACCTTTCTAAATAAAATAAATCTTGCCTTCTGGACTGTCCGCAGCTTCCCGTTTGTTTGCGAGCTCCCTGCAACTCACCCAGGGTGAGCCGGGGCAGTGGAACACCAGCAAGCAGTTGGGGGCTGGGGGAGGCAGGAGAAGGGAGGGCCCCGCCCTGGGAGCCTCTTCTGCAGCTGCTTGGGCCAAACTGGCCTGCCTGTGCCTGGTCACTGGGCCTGTCACACAGCAAGGGCACTAGGGTGCCCATCCAGCTCTTCCACACTGTCATTCAGCTGAGGTCCTCCCAGCTCCCTCTTCCAGGGTCAGAGGCCAGAGAGGGTGTCACATTTCAGAGACTCCAGATCAATGCCTAAGACCTAGCCCCAGCTACACACTTTTGTTTTATATTTTATTTTATTTTTCTATTAAGGAGTTGAGTTATTGTACAATCATAAATGCATATAAAGTAACAACATGATACACATTTGTTCCTAAATCAGAATTACCCCTATATCACCCTCACCCCAGTCTCTTGATCCTATTGTATTTCACCTCTAAAAGCAACATGAATGTTTAGATTGTGAATTTTCAGAATTAAATGATTGCATAAGTATTATTTGGATTCTCAGGGACGTCAAGAGTATGCTACATTGTTGAGTGTATCCTTGTATCTCTCCCTAGCTTCCTCCCTTTCCCCTCCATCTTGCCTCTCCCCCTCCATAGATATATGGTTCCCCTAGACTACAGTTACCCAATTTTTAATAACAGAGAAATGCAGGGATTTTTTTTTAGTTAGATCGTTGGATCCTCAGAGACAAGTCCAGTGAATGAGGAATTGAAAATGCTGAGCCAGCCTGCTACTGAATGAATGTCACTTGGTTTCCAGAAAATTCCATATTTTTCCTTTCTCAGTTCTTCCTCTCTTTGCTTTGCTTATAATTTACCTAGAGTTTACGTAGACATGCCAGTCAAGACTCTTGTTCAGAAAGCTGAACAAGATTTTTGAATTTTGCAAAATCAAAAATGAAAAGGCGACATTTCCCTCTTCTCCTCTTCCCCAGCCGTCCTCTTTCCTGCCTCCTTCTGCCAGCAACCCTACCAGTGTGCCAAGAGCCACCCAGGAACAGATTTCCTCTCTAATCTGTCGCATCTGTTCACCCACTCCTACTCCCTGCTAATCCCTCCAAACGAACTGTTTGCCACAAAGGGGCAAGGGACAACTGGAGAGGAGAGCAGGGGGCTGATTCCCTGCCTCCAGCCCCTCTCCCCGGCTCTGTGTCCTTCTGTGAGTACACGCAGGACGCCACCTTCACTCTACCCTGCAAGTGACACTGAAGAACTCTTTAGTCACAAGGTCAGCTCCAAACTCCCGGTTCACAAAGCCAAGGCTTTATCATTTATATGTCGGAGCTCATTGATTTTACGCCCAAGACTTAGTTATATTTATCTGGGAATGGTTCCGATTCAAGCCATGGGAAAGTCAGGAGGCTTGGGCAGTATTTATGCGTCAGTAATTGCCTTGCTGTGGGGCCCTGGCTCAGGAAATAATCCTCTCTGAGCCTGCATTTCTCCATTTTAAAAACAGCAAGAGATCTTCCACGAAAGAGCTGTCAGGTGTGCTGACTCCACTCGTAGAAATAACAGATTTATTTTCTTCTTTTCTCCTTTTTCCTTCTTCCGTAGTACCCTCACCACATTCTTGCTACCCAAGAAACCTGCACAGAGAACTGAGAACTCATCTGTTACAGACTGAATTTTTAGGCCCCCACACATGCTGACGCCCTGGCTTTCAAAGTGACACTGTTAGGAGCTGGAAGCTTTGGGAATTAGATCATGAGGCTACAGCCCTCGGGAATGAGATCGGCAGTCTTGTAAGAAGAGGAGGAGGGAGACTTCAGAGCTGCCCCTGTCTGCCCTGTGAGGAGACGGGGAGAAGGCCGTTTTCGATAAGCCAGGAGGTCTACACCAGAACCAAATCTGCTGGCACCTTCATCTTGGACAGTTCCGAATCCAGAACTGCAGGAAATAAATGCCTGTCGTTAAAACCACTCAGTCTATGGCCTTATGTTATAACAATCTGAGCTAAGACAGTATCCTTCCGATATTTTCTTCCATATTATAAACATCATTGTATGTCCATGAAGATACACCTGAGGGGTTTGCCATTGTGTTAGATGTGTGTGTATGTGTGTGTGTTCTAGATTTTTCTTTTTTCTCTAACACCAAATAGACTTATTCTTAATTCACTTGGTTTAGTTCCATTTCCGCCTCCACTTCCACTTCCTCTTCCTCCTCCTTCTTTTTCTTTTTCTTTTCTTTTCTTATTATTTTTTTTTCTGGTACCAGGGGTTGAACCCAGGGGCGTTTAACCACTGAGCCACATCTCCAGCCCTTTTCATTTTTTATTTTGAGACAGATTCTCACTAAATTGCTTAGGGCCTCACTAAGTTGCTGAGTCTGGCTTTGAACTTAGAATCCTCCTACTCAGCCTCCCGAATCACTGGGATTACAGGTGTGCACCTGTGCCTGGAGAATTCATTGTTTTTACTGGCTGCATATAGTTAAGGTACAGCTGTAGTGTAATTTATTCAATGTAATTTATTCAACCGTTCTCAGGTAGATGACTCACTTTGTGTCTACTTTTTTGCTACTGTTTACAAGATAGTACTCTTCTGTATAAATATGTCCTCAGACTTTGAAGCTTTCATTCCTTGGGATATACTCCTAGCACTGGGATTTCTGGGACAATGACAAATGCAGCTTAGTCATAACAGATGTTATGCTTTCAAAGTGGCTGCTTCCACAGACATTTCCAAGCAGAAGTGTACAAAAGTCCCCAACTTCCCTTTAGCAACAGGGATTTTCAGCCTCTTTGCTTTCTCCTCTGATCAGAGTGGACTGATGTCTCAGTGACCCTCTCCACGGAATCTCCCCATCTCGTGGAGTTTGAGCCTCTTTTCACATAGGTGTCGACCACACACAACCGCTTTTCTGTGAATTGTCTATTCAGATCCTTGGCTCAGTTTTCTGTCAGGGTGGTTATCTCTGTCTTGTTTATTTGTTTTATAAGCGTTCTTTGTATATTATGGCTATTCATTCCCTGCCTGATCTCTGGGTTGATAATCTTCCCCTTCTCAATCTGTTGGCTCACAGTCCTTGTTGAGGCTGCAATAACAATAGACCTTAGCCTGGGTCATTTATCAACAACTGAAATTCATGGCAGTGTCAGTGTCTGGAGTCCTGTTCCTCATAGATGGCGCCTTCTGGCCCCACACATGCTGGGAAGGTGGACAAGCTCCCTGGGACCTTTTTCACAAGGGCACTAACACCCTTTGTGAGGGTGGCGCCCTCATGACCGGATTGCCTTCTAAGGGTCCTACCTCTTCATCCCATTACCTCAGGGGTTAGATGGCACCGTATGAATTTTGGAAAGAGACATACATTTAGACCACAGCACTTTGTTTCTGGAATTTTTTTGAACATAAGTTTTTCAATTTTATCTGGTCTAATATGTATATATCAGCTTTTATATCAGCTTTCAAGTTTCTAGTCTTACTCATGAATCTCTCATCCATCTTAGATTACCCATGTTCTGGTATTATTGCTGATTGTTTATATATAGGTCTTTAAGTCACCTAGAATTTATTTTTACATACTGGATAAGGGAAGGATCCATTTTTATTTTCTTCTGATTGGATAATCAGTCATTCTACCATACTAATTTAATATCCAGTTCTTCCTCAGTGAATTGAAAGTTTCCTTCCCTTCCCATCCCGGCTGCTTCTTCCCCTTCATCCTCCTCCTCCTCCTCTTCTTTCTCCTCTTTCTCCTCCTCCTCTTCTTTTTGAGAAGAGGCCTTGCTGTGTTGCCCAATCTGGCCTTGAACTTGTACATTCAAATGATCCTTCCACCGAAGCTTCCACAGGAGCTGGTAATTCAGGTGTGCCACTGCTCCCAGCTCAAAAAATTAGTTTTTTTGAAAAAAATCATTTAAAAAATAGCTTTATTGAAGAATAACTTATCTACCATAAAAGTCACCTGTTGTTATGTGGTTTTGATAAGTTGATAGTTTTGCAAGGAGTACAGAAATTCAGTTTTAGAACATTTCCATTCACCTCCAAAAGTTCTTTTCTACTTGTTTACCCTCTAGCCTAGTCAGCCACAGATTTGCTCCCTGTGTCTGTAAATTTGCCTTTATTAGATGGGAAAAATAACTTTTTTCCTACTAGAAACATAAATACATAGATAGGTCTGTTCTGGAGTCTCTGTGTTGTTCCACTGATCCATTTGTTTATCCTTCAACCTAACACAAATAAGAACAAAGAATATGAAGAGTTTTTGAGAAGAAAGTATAAATGATTCTTAAAAGAAGCTCAACCTCACTCCTAACAAGAAAAAATAATACAAGTGAAAACTATGCTAAGATACTATTTTTTGCCTCTTAAATTGGCAGTAATCCATAAGTTTTGTAACACACTGTGTTTATGAGGCTTTGGGTGAACACATTCTTTTTCATTACTGGTAAGAGCATAACCCCTTATGATGACCCCATCGTAAGGCAATTTGGCAAAATTTTAAATGTATATTCCCAGAAGTTCTACAGATACATTTTGGGAAATTATTCTACAGATATGTTTTCTCTAAGGAAAGAAAGGTATATATTTTTCTCTAAGGAAAGAAAGGTATATATAGTAACAAAATACTATAAACAGCCTCAACTTCAATAAAAGGTAATTAGTTACACCCTGATATACTCATAAAGTGAAAACCTCGGGCAGATAGGTAATAATGACAAGCAAGCTTTTTCATACTTTTAGTATAAATATCTTAGAGATAGAAGCAGAAGTAAGATTCATTGTGTGAAATATGCTATGATTTGTGTGAAAATATGGGAAAACCAGGATTCTGTATCATATCCGAGTGTATATGGATAAAGAAATTCTGGAAGGATATATATGGAAGGGAATGACATATAACTGGGGAGAAGTGGGATACAGAGGGAGAAAGTTTTTCAACATATACTTTTAAAACTTTATCTTAAATTTTAGCCTAATCAAAATTTTCTTTTGGTTGTCTTCAGGCATCCATCCTTCCTTATGTTTTGGGACATTTTATCCGGTTCTCAATACTGCTGGATTCAATAGCAACCGCATTCCATTTATATCTTGATTTTAGTAGGGTGAGCTTTAAATCATATTCTCTTTTCAGCTAAGATTGAAATATTTCCCATCTGTTAAGATCTTTGAGAAAATGTCATAATTTTGGGTCCCTTTTATTAAATTTACTTCTAATAAAAATATTGTTTTATTGTGAATGAAACACATTCACATTCTTTTTGCTAGGTACTGACTGCCAGAAGAGAGAACACGTCTGGTTCTTTTATTAATCCCTATAGTATTTTATAGGGCTACCTTGGGTTTTCTAGACATTTAACAACATCATCAACAGTTTAGATACTTTCACTATTTATATCAGTTGCTTCATCTTCTCTTCTTGATGAATTTATTAGAACCCCAAGACAACATTAAATAATGATGATTATGACCTTCTTTTGAAGTTCCTAATTTTAATGGAAGTGGTTTTAGCACTTTGACTCCTAAGTTAATATTAGGTTGAGCCACACGAAATGGTGGTTTTATGTCTAAAAGAGTTGAAAATTAATATTTTCCCATGATGCAATATCAATGCTTGCTCTTGGATTCCATACGTATTTAACCTAGCGTTTTTGTTTGAAATGGGTGCTAAATTTTATCAAACACATTTTTGATACTTGCAGGTACAGTTGTATGTTTCTTTTAATGTTGTGGCAGACTGTTACATCAGTGACCCAAAGAACTGGACTTCCCATGTATTCGCACCTATGTGGCTCTCTCCCACATGGATTTGGGACCCTCATGTGATTTTAGCCAAGTGGACATTAGCAAGCATTATGCAATCAAGTCTGATAAGCACTTGCATAGTAGAATTTGTTCTCCCACTCATTAGAAAAGGTGTACAGTGCTATCACAAAGGTTGGGTCATCCTACTCAACGATGGCCATCTTGGCCATTCTAGTCCTAGCTAAAGTCCTAATGAAGATGATCCCGTAAGTAACTCATTCACACCATCTGGAGCGGAGCTGTTCACCTGATTCCATCCAAATCACAGAAACACAGGGAATTACACTATTATTGATTTAAACTATTAGATTTGGGGGCTGGAGCGGTGGTTCAATGGTTACAGAGCTTCCCTGGCATGCACAAGTACAGGGTTCAAATCCCAGCACCACATACACAACGAAGTGTTGGAGCACCAAAGGCTACATAAAATTGATTCTCTCTCTCTCTCTCTCTCACTGTCCCTCTCTCTCTCTTTTAAAAAATATTTTTAAAAACCCTACTAGATTTGGGGGTCATTTGTAATGCAAAGATAGATAATTGGGAAAATGTCATAGTAATGAATTATGCCAATACATTTTCTGATACTAAACCACTTTTTTTTTAAAGATAGAAGGACAGAGAGAGAGAGAGAGAGAGAGACAGACAGACAGACAGAAAGACAGAGACAGAATCAATTTTTATTGAGTTTTTCACATGCCTTTCATTGCTCTGACACTTAGTTGTGTACATGGGTGCTGGGGTTTGAATCCATGTACTTACTCATGCTGGGCAAGGGCTGTAACCACCAAGCCACTGCTCCAGCCCCACTAAACCACTTTTGAAGCCAGTTATGGTGGCACATGACTATAGTCCAGGTGACTTGGAATGCTGAGGCAGGAGAGTCACAAGTTTAAGCCTGGCCTCTGCAACTTAGGGAGACTGTACCTCAAAATAAAATAAAAAGGGCTGGCTCGGGGTGTAGCTCAGTGTTAGAGCAACCCATAATTAGATTTTAGATTTATTTATTCTTTTATCAATTTGTGGACTTCTATTTCAATAATGCTAGATTTTGTTTTTATTTTCATCTCCCTAGTTTCTTTTGGCTTTCTTTCTTAAACTTTAAAATTTTAATTTTGTTTGAGAGAATTAACAAAATAAGCCTTCAAAGTAATAACAACAATAATTCTTGACTAAAATGGGAATTTCTCCTTGTACAAGTGAATTTAAGTTGGTAGTCAGAACTGCACATCCATATTTCTTTTTGTTCCTGCCGTCTACATCACCCTTTCTCTTTTGGCAACAATATTTTGCTTGGAGTACCTGATGCCACATCCTTAGTCTGTGTGATCCTACCTCTGTGCTAGCCAATCAGACTCAGGCCTAGCCAATCAGAGTTGCAAACTTTTTTTCTGACCATGATTGGCCTAGAAATGGACACATGACCCCAGATGGGCCAATCAAACTCCCCACGGGGCTTGATAGAACTATTAGGAAAGAGGCGCTCTGTGTCCTTCTGAAATTTCAAGCACTATGAAGTAAGATTACCTAGAGACTGTCTTGGTTGACACTTTAAACCAGTCTGAGAATAAAACCATCACAAAGGAACACAGAGAAAGAGATGGATTCCTAATGACATCATTTGTAACATTGATCGCTGTGTAAGAAGCTGATTCATTCTGTCTGAACATTCTTGTCATGTGAGTAAATTTCCACTTTTGTTTAATGAGTTTGAATTGGGCTTCTGTGCCATACCCGGGGGTGGGTTCTGGTAGGCACAGGCCATGGGGTACCATTTTCCGTGGGAATTAGATCTCTTGAGAGGGATGGTCAAGTCATCCCACACATTTTATAGACCTTGCTTCTCTGGCCTTCCTAGATGCAGCCTCGTGGTTCCTGACGCCCTCCTCCTTGGAAGGACCCTGTATTTCCCTCCAGGTCTGCCTGTTTAATTGGCTTTGCTTACAGCACAACTCATTCAACAGGTTGTGTGTAAATTTACTTTCTCCACTTCTCCGTATCCTATTCTTCCTTGAATCCACTAAGCACCTAGTAGGCTCCACGTTGCTAAATCAAGTTGTCCATTATCTGTCCCCAGCTTATCTGACCTCCGCAGAATCTGACCTCGTTTATCAAGGTCTTCTGGAGACACTCTCTGCACTTGCTTCCAGGACCTTACATTCTGCCAAGGTCTCTCTTACAGGGACCACACCTTTTCAGTCCCCTTTGCTGGTTCTTTGCATTACCCAGGCCTCTTGCTGTGGGGGCCCCTTTTGATACCTGCTCTGTCCACATGCTTTGGCCTATGGCCTCAGATTTAAGTGTTGTTTATATGCTGACAACTTCCAAATATGTAACTCTGGCCTGGACCTTTCCCCTGAATTCCAACTGCATACTTGACATCTCCACTTGGATGTCTTACCATGCGTCTCAGACAACACACCCAGAAAGGAACCTCTTCATCTTCCCTCAGTGAAACTGCTCTTGTCCATCTCATTAAATAGCAACTCTATTATATTTTTAGGTTTCAAAGCATGGAGTCATAATTGATTCCCCTTTACTCTTAGATCCTACCTCCAATTAGTCAGAAAAATCATGTGACTCTATGTCCCAAAATTTCCACTAGTGCCTCCCTGGCCTAAGTTGCCCTCTCCCATCTTCTCTTGCCAAGAATACTATTTTTTTTTAAAGACAGAGGGACAGTGAGAGAGAGAGAGAGAAAGAGAAAATCAATTTTATCTAGTTTTTTATGTGGTTCTTGTTGCTCCAACACTTCATTTTGTACATGGTGCTGGGGTTTGAACTTGCATCCTCGTGCATGCCACGCAAGCACCTTAACGGCTGAGCCACCGCTCCAGCCCCAAGAGGACTATCTTGATCTCCTGGCTTCTGCTTTGCTCCCATTTGGCTGTCCCCCACCTAGCAGTCGGGGTGATCCTTTCAACACCTACAGGAGTAGGTACATGACCTACATGGCCTCCCAACTGGCTCACAGTAAAAGCCAATCTCCTTATGCTGGTCCCCAGGACCTCTCTTGATCTGGACTTTTCTTCTTACCCATTCCATGCCAGTACACCAAACTCCATGCTGATCCTCACACAAAGGACTCCTCCTGCCCAGAGTTCCACCTTCCAGAATGTTCCTTGTACTTCTACACATGCCCTGCTCCCTTGCCTTCTCAGGCTTTGGTTTAACTATCACTTTTCAGTGACTCCTTTCCTGATCACTGTGTTTAAAATGGCCTGCTCCTGAAGAAGAAATCAGAAAATCTCTCCCATTCACCATCACTTCCAAAAGAATGAAATACTTGGGTATTAACCTTACAAAGGATATTAAAGACCTATTCAAAGAAAATTATCAAACACTAAAAAAAGAAATTACAGAAGACCTGAGCAGATGGAAAAACATTCCATGATCATGGTTAGGCAGAATCAATATAATAAAGATGGCCATTCTACCCAAAGCCCTGTACAGATTCAATGCAATCCACATCAAGATACCTATGGCATTTTTCAGAGATATAGATAAAGCAATTCTCAAGTTCATATGGAACAACAGGAGACCCAGACTAGCCAAAACACTACTTATAGAAAGGAAGAAATAGGGGGTATCTCAATCCCTGACCTGAAATTATATTACAGAGCTGTAGTAGCAAAAACAGCATGGTATTGGTATCAAAACAGAACTGAAGACCAGTGGAACCGAATAGAAGATCCTGAGACAAATCTTCATATCCTTAACTATTTGATCTTTGATAAAGGGGACAAAAGTATAGTGTGGAAGAAAGATAGCCTGTTCAACAAATGGTGTTGGACAAACTGGACTGCCATTTGTAGACAACTGAAGCTGGATCCTTATCTTTTGCCCTGCACAAAAATTAAATCAAAATGGATCAAAGACCTGGATATTTACTAGAAAATTTACTAGAAAAAGAAGGAGGGTCAACATTACACCTTATAGGAGTCAGCAGCTTCTTTCTTAACAAAACTCCAATGGCACATGCTGTAAAATCAAAATTAAATGAATGGGATGCAATTAAACTAAAAAGTTTTTGCACAGCTAAAGATCTAGTCAAGAGCATCAAGAGAGAACCCACAGAATGGGAGAAAACCTTTGCCCGCTACACCTCGGACAGAGGGCTAATATCCAGAATTTAAAGGGAATTAAAGAAACTGAAGTCCAAACCTGCAAATAATCCAATTGATAAATGGGCTAAAGAACTCAAAAAGAACTTCTCTCCAGTGGAAGTCCAGAAAGCCCACAAATATATGAGAAAATGCTCTACATCATTAGCTATAAGGGAAATGCAAATCAAAACTTCCATGAGATACCACCTCACTCCTGTTAGAGTGGCAAAAATGAAAAATACAAACAACGACAGATGCTGGAGGGGCTGTGGGAAAACAGGAACACTGTTACACTGCTGGTGGGACTGCAAACTGGTTCAGCCACTATGGAAAGCTGTATGGAGAATCCTCAAAAAATTAAGGATGGAACCACTTTATGACCCAGCTATCCCACTCCTGGGAATTTTCCCAAAAGACTTAGAATCAGCATATTATAGCGATGTGGCTTCATCAATGTTTTTAGCAGCTCAATTTACTAAAGCTAGTTTATGGAACCAACCCAGATGCCCCTCACTTGATGAGTGGATACAAAAGCTTTGGTACATATATACTATGGAATACTACTCGGCCATTAGAGAGGACCATATTATGTCTTTTGAAATCAAATGGATGGAGATGGATAGAATTATGCTTAGTGAAGTCTCCCAATCTCAGAGACTCAAGGGCCAAATGGTTTCTCTCATCTGTTGATGCTAGCATATATGGGGAAGCAGTATGGCAGACGGCTAACCTAACAAAACTGCAAACTGAATGACTTTCAGAGCATTAGGGGGATGGCTCT
>PVKS010006753.1:0-53754 GCA_004027875.1 Aplodontia rufa
GAAATTTATAACTGAGCTTCATTTATAAATAAAATTTATAAAAACGTAATTTATTTACAAATGTATGCATATTTATATAAGTATATTTATATGTAAAATAAATATGTATGATGACTACATAAACATTACTTATAAAAATAATTTTATAAAAAGTATCGATATAATAAATAATATAATTATTTGTAAAATACATTTATTCATAAATAAAATATAGTTATATATTATATAAGTACATGCTATGAATATTTATATAACAGATATAAATATATATTTAATTAATATCCTCAAAGAGGTAACATTTTATATCCAAGAAACAGAAAATAATGCTATTAAAAGTGAATGGAGAGGGGCTAGAGTGGAGGCTCAGTGGTTTTGGCGCTTGCCTGGGAAGCACGAGGACCCGGGTTCAAACCCCAGCACCACGTACACAACTGAGTGTTGGAGCATATAAGGCCATGTGAAAAACTAAATAAAGTTGTTTCTCTCTTTCTCTGTCTCTCTCACTGTCCCTCTCTCTTTAAAAAAAAAAAAAAGTGAATGGAGAATGGTAACACTCTTAAAAATTAAAATGACAATAGATATATTTTAAAATACAATAAAAGTGATGAAATCTAAGTTTGGGGAAAATCTCCTAAATATTGTAAAAAAATATATAGGAGATGAGAAGATGTAAGGAAAAAGAGCATCAGTGGGATCAAAGGCTTTAAAACAAGAGGTTCCGAAGATGCAGTGCAGATGGAGAGGGAAAGAGTATTGAGGAAATAATCCAATATATGTCACAGCCGTAAGACGCTGGTTTCTATGACTTTTTGAAAAACCACTGGTCTCTCCACACAGAAGTTTCTCCACATGAGTCCTGATCCAGGCTCCCGCCTGCCAGTAATGGTGCTAGGTGTCTCACACCTACATATGTGTTCTTACCTCCCCACACTATTAAAATTCACTTCAAGGTGCCAACTAAAGATGAATAACATGAATTTTAGAGACAGTAGGCCGCCCAGTAGTCCCCCCTTATATGCAGGTAATACGCACAAGACTCCGAGTGGGTGCCTGACCCAGGATGGCATCAAACGCACATGCCGTGATTTTCCTATTCATACATGTCTGTGATAAAGTTTAATTTATTAATTTGGCTTTGTAAGAAATTAATAATACTAAAATAGAATAATAATTAAAAAATACTTGGTAATTAACATGGCCATCTTTGTTACTCATGTCCCCGGGGCCGTCATTAATAAAACAAGCGGCACTGGAACACCAGCCCCGATGCCTTGACTGTCAGCCTGGTAACCGGACGGCTACTCAGTGGCTAACAGGCAGCTAATGTCCTCAGCATGGACACATGGTCAAGGCCAGGGAGGGGCGGAGCCCGGTATCGTGAGGTCACATTACATTTCTCAGAACAGCACACAATTCAAAGCTTAGGAATTGTTTAATTCTGGAATTTTCCACCTGGTATTTTCAGAGCACAGTTGGCCACAGGCAACTGGTAACTGAGAACACAGGAAAGGACTCACCATGAAAGCAGAATGCGGAAGCTGCAAGCCACAGCTCTTCCCGGCAGTTTGCCTTACTGAGTTGAGCAATCCAGCTTGCCTTAGATTTTGCTCTGTGCAGTCTGATGGTCTTGTTCTGATTCCCATTGGCATGTTCTTGGCATTTGCCTCAACTTCCCCATTCGGAGGATTACAATAGAGAACTTTTGCAAATGGCTCCCTCCAGGGAGCTCTTCAGGACACAGGCTTAGTCCTGCCTCGGTCTGTCCAGAGTCCTGAGCTTACCAGATCCCACAGGGAGGAAGGAGCCCAGAGTCCTGAGCTTACCAGGCCACACAGGGAGGAAGGAGCCCAGAGTCCTGAGCTCACCAGGCCACACAGGGAGGAAGGAGCCCAGAGTCCTGAGCTCACCAGGCCACACAGGGAGGAAGGAGCCCAGAGTCCTGAGCTTACCAGGCCACAGAGCGAGGAAGGTGCCCAGAGTCCTGAGCTCACCAGATCCCACAGGGAAGAAGGAGCCCAGAGTCCTGAGCTCACCAGGCCACACGGGGAGGAAGGCACCCTGGTGTCAGCCAGTAGGGCTCAGCAGGAACTCACGCTAGGCCAGTGACTCATGCAGGCAAAGTACATGCTTATGTCGGCCCTGCCATGATGTGACACCTGCTATCTCTCAAGACCTCTATAGGACAGGGATTAAACACCCCTGGAGAAACAGTGAGTGGAAAGTTTTGAGCCAAAAGTGCTGGAACCCTGAGAAGGGAGAGATCACTCTTTTTGGACCCATCACAAAAGGCCTCATGCAGAAAGCAGGGCTGATCTGGGCCACCGTGAGTCAGCAGCTTTGGTTACACTCCACTTTCACTGCGAACTGCCTCAGTCGCTCCCCGAAGTCCTGCACCTCCAACCAGCCTGGAGACCGTCCCCTGAGTCCCCTGCAGTGCCCTCCTGAACATCTGTCCTAAAGCATGCACAACTCCTCCACATAGCTGTCTCCCTCCCGGGCTCTGAACCACGCAGGGATTGGGATTTGTCTAAAGCGTTCACCAGCATGTGCTGAGAAGAGGCCAGAGCAGCAACAGGCGTGGGTGCCGGCTCTTCAGACGGCTCCCAGCAGGGCCTGTGCTGGGTCACTGAGGCAGAGGGCTGCCCCACAGCACAGTGTCCACTTTCACGAGGCCTTTCCACCGGCTCCAGGGCCTGCTTTCTGCTGGCCTAAGGCAGGATGGGCTGGGCAGAGTAAGCTGGCGCTGCCTCGCTGGTCCAGGAGAGCAGTGTGACAACAGAGCTTTAGCCATCTGCCATTTCACAGAAGGGTTCTGAGAGGAAATTCCAAAGTCAGTAGAAACAAAGACGTTGTTTCTCCTAAATCAGGACCAGCCTTTCTCCAGGGACCTCAGTCCCTTGGACACCAGTCTCAAACCCAGTGTGTCACAGGAGAGCTGCTCTGCTCCCAGGGGGAAAGACAGGTCCACCAAGGTGAAAGCTGCACATTCTGGGCTCAGGGTCACACCTAGAGCTGCAGCCCAGAGCCGCAGAGTCAAGGTGCATGGCTGTGTGGCTTTGGGACTGGCTAATGTCGGGAGGGAAAGGCTTATTTTTCCACTCCCATTCACACCAGATGTCACAAAGCAGCAATAAAGGCTCCAGGCGCAGCACTCTGGCTGTGGATCGCCGAGCGGCCCAGCTGCAGATGGACGGGGCATCTGGTCCAGAGAGGTGCTGCAGCCGACCCCCACCATGCGCAGGCCTGGGATGCTGGAGCCGCTCGGAGACTCCTTCGCCGCCCTCCCCAGATTTATGAAGAAGCAGGAAGCAGCCAGCCAAAAAGCAAAACAGAAAAGGACCAACAGTGCCACTGCTTTATTCTTAAGGCTAAAACACATTCGGCCATTCCTGAGCACTTAGACCAGGGAAATCTCATCTCCCTACAATTCTGCTGGTTCCAGCTACCTGGAAACAAAGGACAGCATTGTCCCAGTGTCATTAGGGATGCTTGCTTGTCCTACCTCTGTGCTCTACAGAAAAGAAGAGCTGGGAGAGCCAGGTGACATGAAGGGCACAGCTGGGAGCCGGGTGCTGGCTGTAACTGCTGAGCTGAGCCTCCGCCCAGGTTGGCATGGCCACGGGCTCATCACCACGGGCGCAGGCCTGTTTCTGGAGGCAGCTGTGACCTCTCGATCCCCCACATACGCCATCCATTCCGCCACTGGTGCTGCGCAACTTCAGCGGAGACTCTAGGCTTTCACGGCATACCCTGTGTAGGGTTCAAATTTTCCATTCACGCCAGGGCTTGATTTACAATCTCTTGTTTGACATGTGAGAAAATGAAGGCCTTGAAGTCCACACAGCTTGTGACGCTCACCCAGTGGCTTTGAAGCAGACTGGAGAGAACTCAGAACTTACTTTTTATGTCAGCACATATTCTGACATCATCACCCCCAATAGAGCGCCAGAGATATGTCCAGCATGTAGCCCAAGCTCTCAGGGTGCTGCCGTGGTCCCATGGGTCACAAGGTAAAAGACCTACCTGATCTAACTATTCTTTGGACAGGGAGAGGGATGAATTTATTGGGGTAAATATTTAGACTAATTTTTCTAAGTAAAAAGGAATTTTACAGAACTTGACGAAGGCTTTAAAGCTATCATATATATATATATATGTATATATATGTATCTGGATTGGGATGTATGAAAATGGAGTGTTCTGCGAAAGCAAGGGCAGGGGTAAGGGGTCAGCTCTTCACATCCACAGATTGGACCAAACTCTGATGGAGAGCCTTTTAAAAAAATTATATTCGTACTGAACATGTACCCAAGCCTTTCAACCTAACAACTGTTTACATAGCGTGTGCACGGTGTCTGTATTCAGTGTTGTAAGCAATCCGGAGATGATTTAAAGTGCGTGGGTTGCAGCAGATGTTGCACTGTTTATACAAGGGACTTGCACAGCCTCACACTTTGGGAACTACGGAGTCTCCTGCAGAGACTGAGTTCAACTGTACTTCGGCAGGAGGAAACTCGATTTCCACAGATCCCTATTACCTGGGCTTTGAGCCCCACTCACAGGCCTGGTAGTTCTGCCCGCAGGAATTTCCTGCTTCACACACTGGTGTTCTTCTAGGGCTCATCTGAATTTGTCTGCACCCCACACTGGGAGACGGAAGGGGTCTCCTCTCCCAGAGCAGAGCCATGCCAGAGGCTGATATCCAGGAGGAGGAGAGCAAAGGAACCACCATCTTCTTACACCGAGTTGTGGGCTTTCTGTGAAGGCAAAATTTGCAGCATTGAGCCAGGCACATGTTTTTAATAGAATGGGCCAGAATCGGGTCTGAGGGCCGAAGCACAGAACCAGTAATGCAGCATTCAGGTAGGAAGAACAGAGCTTTCCCATCTGGGTGGAATCATCGCCTGAGCACCCTCATCCTCTAGGGCTGGCTGCAGGCTCCTCACAGGGTTGTTATGGCCAGCAGCGTCAACACGGACCCCTGGAGTCCTGTCACACACACTGGACTGAGTCACCCACCCCTTTACTCCTCCCTCTCCCTAGATCAGTTCCTCCTTACAGGAGGTCAGCTGTCGCCGCCTGTGCATCCCCGAGTCCGTGCAACCGCTAGCAGCGTAAGCCCTCGCCAGTGGGTACTGAATAAATGATAGATGAATCAATATTTAAAGTCGCACATGCTGTGTGCTCTCTCCATCCCTCAAGTTCACGAAAATTTTTATTGCTAGATGTTGAAGATCTAAAAATAACACTCTATAGCCAAACCAAGCTATTGAAAAATAAATAACTTGGCTGCTTCAGAATGGAGTAAAATTGGTTTTTCTAATGCATCACACCTGTTGTTTTTTATCTAAGCCATGGGTTGCAGCTCAATCCTGGCTGCTCATTGATACCCTCAGGAGCCAAAAAGAAAGTACCACTGCCTGTATCTTGGCCTCAAAGTTTCTGTCTTCTCTCCGGGATGTCGCCTTGTGTGTAAGTCCTTCTCCAGGGCAGTGGAGATTCAGAACCCTGGACAGAGGGACCTCCCGGAAGAGAGCGCAGCCACCCTGCTCTCGCAGCCACCCTGCTCACACAGCCTCTGCACCTGCCCAGAGCAACAACTTGAACTTTCTGTTTAAGATGTGCAGGTGGAAGAGGAACATGGTTGGTAAAGTCATGCAGACATGAATCAAATTCCTGATTAGGAACTTGAAAAAAAAATTTTTAAAGAGAGAGGGAACGAGAGAGAGAGAGACTCAATTTTACTTAGTTTTTCATGTTGCTTTCATTACTCCGACACTTCGTTCCATAACTGGTGCTGAGGTTCGAACCCGCATCCTTGCACATGCCAGGCAAGCACCAAAACCGTCGAGCCACTGCTCCAGACTGCAAACATATTTTTAAACTTGTCAAAGGAGGGATGACATCCCAGCTGCCGTGCAGCCCTCAGGACACTCAGCACAGAGTAGGCCCTCATGATGCATTTGTGGAGATGAAATAGAACAAGAGAAAAGACATTTGGTGTCTGCACCTTTCACTGTTGCTTTTGGTGCTGAGGGACTGGACTCCAGGGCCTTATACCTGCTGGGCACATGCTCTGCCACTGAGCAACCCCCTAGCCTGGGACTTTTACTTGTGTCCCAGACATCCTGTAAGATCTTTGACCTTAACCTCAACGTGGAAGCCACCCAGGAAGTCACCAGCATTGCCTAAGTTACTAAGAACAAAGCTGTATTCTCCAGACTGTGGCTTTTTGGCTATGGGGAGTGGCTGTCCTTTGCTGGGCTAACTCAAGCCAGCTGGGTTTGCCGCTCCTGGAGAATGGAAGCAGCTACAAAGCTCACCATTTTCCTCTGCATCCAGTTCAGGTGGTCAATTCTCGGTGCAGACAGGAGCAGAGCACTGTAAACCCTCCCCAGGCTGACTCCACTGGGCACGCACTTCCCTGTGTCCCAATGGGACAATGCTGCAAGTAAGCACCTTCCCACAACTCCCACCAAAAAAGCAGTGACAATGACCTTCAGAAGATGGGGTCTGCTGTCTGCCACTCCTCCAGGGCTTCTTTTAGGGATGCCCACGACCTGTGAACAGCAGCCCAGATGCCAGCTTTAAGTGCAGAGAGGAGTACCTGTTTTCAAAGGCAAATGTCTTTGTGATCATTAACCAATATCTAATGAAGAGAAACCCTTCCCCGGCTGCAGGGAACAGATGTTTCCATGGTTTAACGATAAAGAATTATGCACCAGCAGTCAGAGGCTGACCTGATGCATCCGAAGCATGACAGGACAGCCAACGTCCTCCAGGCCGCTGGTTGCCTTACATTGAATCAGGTGCATGCCCAGGTAGACACCTTGTGCACGCAAATGCACACCTGCTTCTGAATGTCCTCACACACACAATGACAGCACCTGATGCCTGCAGGCAACATCTAAGCAACACTACAGCCACAAATCACCTTCAGAAAGGAACTAGCCCCTTGCTGACCTCGTCAGCCTGGGTAAATGTATGTCAAGTGACAGAAGGAAAAGATCATGAACTGAGTAGCCAATCACACCTGGGCTCCAGTTAAGAGTTGCATGAACCCCAGGTAAAGTATTTATCTTGAGATTCTATTTCCTCAGCTGTAATAACTACATAGCAAAGCTTTGATAAATAAGCACATCTTCAAAGAGTAATATGTAGGTTGCTATATTATAAAAATACTGTTTGTGAGGATGTGAAACCTGAGAACATTTTAAAGAGACCAAGGCCTGGATCTACACCCACCGCATCTGACCTCACCTCACTGTTGATCCCTCATGGACTGGCATTTACCTTCATTAGTTACCTGTAGGCCTTCTTTCCTAATCTCAGGTGCTCCTGCCCTAGGACAAGGGGCTCAGACCCCAAGCCACATATGAACCTCTATCTCCTTTGCAGGTGTGGGCTTGGACAGCCCAGCTGCTCCCAGATGACCAAGGTTCTCCAGCTGTGTCCCGGCCTCCAAAGGAAGTAGCAACTCAAAGGGCCTGAGCTCCTGCCCTGACTCTGGCCTCTGTGGCCTCCTGGCCTCTGTCCAGATAGGTCACGAGGCAGCACCCTCCCAGCAGCCCTAACCCACACAGGGCTTGCATTAGGGAGTTCATCAGTGTCTTCAGAACCCCAGAACTAATGCAAACCACTCACGACTCCTCACAACATAAGTCTCACTGTGGCAGTGGCCACCCTCCTGAAAGCCTGCAGAGGCCAGCGTCTTGGCCACACTTGGGAGATAATCAGTCTTGTAACCTAACTAGGTGATCGCGTCTATGGATACACACTTGTAGCTTAGACATAATGTTGGAAACATGAGATGCAACGTTCTAGAAGCAGAGCGGCTCTGACACTGGCCCTCCATGACCCCACATCCCCTCTCCGGCAGCAGCAGAGAATCAACATGGCTCCCTAGTTCCCAGCCCTGAGGACCTGCATGCAATCTAGGACACAGGGTGGAAACTGAGGCACTGGCTTCTCTTTCTCTCTCTCCCTCTCCTTCTTTTTCACACTCATACACCCATGCACATGCACACACACATAGCCAGGACCATTCTGGGACAAATATGAAATCAGGACTTCATAATCTCTGCAGCTTTTGCTGGAACCTAAATGATTTACTGACCGAACGTGAAAATGGAAAAGATATTTCTGGTACCTTAGAGTATATGACGAGCTTTTAATAACTTTATGCCTCTTGAATCTCTGGGCACCTCTGTGCAAACATGGGCAGTGCTGACACCCTCCTCTGCAGATGAGGCACCCCAGCTCCCAGCCCCTGTTCCTTATGCTCCGGGCTTCCAGGTGACGGCGAGACACGGTGGCCATAGTACTAAGATCAGTGTGGTATGCAGCAGGAGGAACAGCCCCGTGAGAGGCTCAGTAACAGGATTACTGAGTATCAGCAAGGACAGAAGCAGAAATTAAAGGAGAAATGAAATCAGTTCAGTAGCCAGCAGCAGTCTGAGGGACAGCAGAAATTAAAATACCTTGAGTGACATCACTAGTAGTGTCAAAGAAGCAGTCACACACATAACATCCGTGGAAAAGTGTGCTGGGTTCACACTCTTGTTAGGAAAGTCAACCATGGTATTTGTGAGTGGAGAATAATAATAATAATAATAATAATATAAATGAGCAAAAGCATCCCAATTTATTAGCACCTCCGAGGGACTGGGCATTTTGTGAGCATTATTCCTGATCTTCATAATGATTCTACAATGTAAGAATCCTTATCACATTTTCCAGATAAGGACATGGAAGCTCGGATACAGAAAGCAACTGCCCAGAAGCTGGAGTCTTAGGAAGTGACAGAGCCAGGGCTTCAGTCTAAGCCCAATCAGACCTAAGGCCCAAGAATTAAAAGTTGAAGATGACGCACTGGTAAATAGAAACACACCAGCGACCAGGTACTAATTCACCTCTCATTTCACAGGAAGCAGAAGTGACGAAATCTCCATCACAGTACAAAAGGCCTAAGTAACAATTAATAAGGGAAATATAACAGATCTAGGTCTAATTCTGTGCCACGGAAACACAGAATATGCAAATCCTTCCAAGTTTCCATGTAAAGGTCCTTAAAAACTGAACCTCCATTAGGCCAAAGGAAATTTCATAAAAACTTAAACAGCAGACTCACACACACAAGTCTACTCAACAAAACTACAAAATAAAACCAATTTTAAAAGTCTTTCATAAGAAAATTTAAGAATCTTCCATTTCAGAACACCTCGATCAAAGAGAAATCTCACAGCCTCAATACTAAAATTGCAAAATATCTAGGCATAATAGCAATGGAAATAAAGTTATTAGAACCTAAAGAATACAACCATGGAAGGACTCAGGGGATTTCTTACCTTATTACATTAATTAGCAAGAATATATGGAAATGCATTGTTTAATTATTCCTCCAGAGAAATTAGCAGAGCAAAATTAAGGAAAATAGAACAGAAGAATTAATAAGGACAAAGGCAGAAGCTGTTTACTTAAACATAAAGTAATAGAGCTGGTAAATCAGTCCAGGAATTGTTTGAACTGTAAATAAAAATGGTGAGCTAAACTATAAGACAAGACCACAGACCTGAGGGCAAAGCGAAGAGAAAACGGGCCCATGTATCATTCAATTCATTTGAATGGAGTTAAAGATCTGCAGGAGAAGAGATTAAACGTTACCCAAACTGACCTGCAAAAATGAGAATATTCCAACTACACAGAGTAACACGGCATAGGCAAGTCCTCAGAGAGGCAGCTGCAGTCTGAGCAAAAGAGCACTTTTAACAGAGATTCCTAACAAATCTTTAACAGATAAGTTGCAGATCGATTGAATGATGTGAAATGTTTTTGAACAAAGGAAGAAATAGGAGGAGAACAAGGGAGAGAAAAAACTCCAAATCAGTTTCCAAAGCTGGAAAAATCCAACAAAAAAAGGGGGGGGAGTCAGTTTCAACTGCATTAAAAATAATTAAAAATGTTTAATATATATTAGCAAGTATTACCCAGAAGCCCATTCAAAGACCCCCCTAGTTTATTCTAGAAGTTTCAGGTTGATCCAATTACAGAAAACCTACCAGGAAACACCATCTGAGTGGTTAGCAGAGGGAAAATGACACCATTTTCCTATAAAAGCAGGGGAAGTGGGCTGGAGCAGTGGCTGGGCAGTTATGGTGCTTGCCTGGCATGCACAAGTACACAGGTTCAAACCCCAGCACCCAGGTACACAACTAAGTGTCGGAGCAACGAGGGCCATGTAAAAAAACTCAATAAAAATTGATTCTCTCTCTCTCTCTCTCTCTCTGTCCTCCTCTCTTTAAAAAAAACAAATAAATTAAAAAAAATTAAATCACTGTCCTGTCTAGTGGAAATATATGTAGGAAATACCACCTTGATCATTGGGCTTAAGTTTTGTCCTGCTGAGGGGACTCCGGATGAGCAAGGTGAGGCTGGAAACCATGTGTCGCTCATTGCCAGGCATACCCTGCTTGGCTTCCTGGGTTCCCCAAATGGCTAGGTGAGTGAAGGTACCCTATCGCGGGCTGGGTCCACCAAGACCTCTCCAGCACCACCGCAGTCTTCACACACACGGTTCCTACCTGGTCCACAAGATAGCCCCATAACACTGCTTAGCAGATGGAATCTTCCTTTAAAGACAGGAAACGCAGCCCAGGCTGCAGGGCTGCCGCAGACCACCAGCTGGAGGAGGGGACAGAACCAGGATAGCACCCGGGTCCTCTGACTGCTTCCTTCCAGCTTGTAGTTGGCCACAAGCCAACCAGTGGTGCTGTGTTCCCCAGGGGCCAGGCCCAGCCACTTGGTGTGTGTGAGAATGGTCTGGAACCACTGATCTTGTGCAAAGACGTCTTCTACTCACAATAAGAGTTTGTTCTGCAGCTCAAATATCTCATCCTTAACTTCAGATTGAAGGGCAGGGGCTGGAGCAGTGGCTCTGTGATTGCAGCGCTTGCCTGGCATGTGTGAGTATGTGGGTTCAAACCCCAGCACCACGTACACTACGGAGTGTCAGAGTAATGAAAGCCACATGAAAAACTAAATAAAATTGATTTTTTCTTTCTCTCTTTCATTGTCTTTCTCTCTTTAAAACAAACAAACAAACAAAAAACTAACAACAACAAAAAAACGGATGGGCAAATACTTTGATGCCTTACATGGAGTAGAATCTGGTTACTGATACCTGCAAAGTGAAGTTCCTTCTCTGAAGTTTCGAATGGGTCTCCTGTTATCCAGGGAGGATGAGCGATCAGGTTAGATCCTAAGACCCCACACCCATCAGAACATTCGCGGAGCCCAGTTTTACACGCATCTTTTCAAGGAATAGATCCCTTACCACATGGCAGTCCTCATCAGGAGTCTGCAGAGGTGGAAGGCTAAGGAGCGTGCAGCTCAGCAAGATGGAGTGACCCGCAGGAAGGTCTCAGAGGTATTCAGTGCTGGAGACAAAGGGGAACACTGGTCCCAGCTGAGTCCTCCCATACTGGACACACTGGAGACAGTGGGAGAGGGATGGCCAGCCAGCTGTTCTCACTGGTCCTCACCAACAGCAGCCAGGGAACAGCCTGAACCACTTCCCAGGGGAGGTCCCTGAGGGTGCCTGTGGTTGAGAGACAGGTGGAGGATGCTTGAGGGGCCACTGGCAGAAGGGGCCAGAGCCCCTGTAGGGGATGCGCCTTTGCGGCTCTTCACCCTCTACTACAAAGAAAGGAGTCTAGGTGGAGCAGCCCTTGTGGGATTAAAAGCAAATCTCAGATCTTTATGAACAAAGAGCATCACTGCAGGCCTTGTGGTGGGGGGTGTCCCAGCCAACCTGGAGGGCTGCCTGAGGAAGTAGGGGTCTGCACCATGCAGGAAGCAGCAGTCTAGGACTCTGCTAGCCATGGCCATCTGCTTCCTCCGCACTACTGCTGGCCCAGGGCTGGGCAGTGGCCACAGAGCTCTGATTGGAGGACAGGGGTGCAAAGTTGTGCTGCTCAGCTGCGCCCCAAGCCACAGTTTTGGGTGAAATGGTGCAAGCACCTATGTTATCTCATATTAAGATTAAACCAAAGGTGGAAAAAAATACTATGGAAGAAGCTGGAAGGTAACAGAGTGGGCATAAAGTGGAGGGGCCCAGGCCGGACAAGCAGTCCATGACTCACACGTGAAAAACCCACAAATAAAGGCAGCAAGGGCTGAGCGAAGTGCTCGAGCGCCACCTGCTGGCCGTCGTGGGATGCTGCATGCTGCTGGCCACCTCTTTCTCGTTCCAGGTTTGTAGCCACCCCACTAAGGTCAGCAGCCACACATCTCAGGCTCTTGCAAATCCAGTCCAGTTGCCTAAAAGTCGTCCTAGAGAAACAAGACCGATGTTAAACTTCAGGGAAAGAACTTAATTGTACCAATTGCCAGCACTTCCCATGTGAACCCTTCCAGCTGTCTCCACAAAGGATCAAGTCCTTGCCATACAAATGCTAGGGAATCCGCCCCTCCCCAGGCCTCCCCAGGTCAGTGGGGAAACCCAGGCTCGTGCCCTTTTCTAAATTCAGTTCAAGGCCACTTCTCTCCGCTCTGGTGATTTTCCGTTATCTATCACTCCAGACTCTAAAGTTGGGGCCATGATATCAAGTTTTTATCCAGTTACTGTATAAACAGACATAAGTATTAATTCTTCTTAGGAAGAAGAGTCCCTGGTTATAACTGAAGCAGCCAGAGAGGTGATAGTAGACAACTTGCCTTAGCTGGAGGCAGGGTCTTGTAGGGAAATTTTAACAGGACTGTGGAGGGTGGTCGCAGTGGGCTTGGAGATGTCCCACACTGTGGTTGACACCTCAGGGAGGAGCTGAAAGGGAAGTTAGAGGGGAAGGAAATGGCATAAGGGGATAAAAGAGCGTGGGGCGCTAAGGTGGGTGTTAAAATGGATGGAGGCATTGAATTTGGTTAGGGTGTTCCTACCAAGAGAAGAAGTTGTCACCTACGCACGAGTGAGGACCTCCATTTATGCAGCCAAAACAGAAAGGTTTAGGCCTAGGGTTTTAGTCTGGGGTGGTGGGATCCCATTCTCTGAGGTCTGGCCATAACCTATTGGGGATCCTTATTGGGATCTTCAGAAGGCATGATCCCTCCCCCATGTATACCATGTCCAGTCACCTGTCAACCGCCACCATCATGGACCTCTGGAGGCATGAGATGCCTAGAGTCCATTAAGGGCCAGATGGCCATGGAAATGTGACCCTCTCTGCTTCTGCCCCCCCCAACTTCTACTGAGGCACCCCAGAAAGACCCTCTGGAGAGTATCCCTGCCTGCCACAGCCAACGCCCCATTGTCGGCAAGAAGAAGCCAGAATAGTCATTGTCCTCTATCCCGGGCAGCAGTCAAGGACCCCTTCAGAGGGGAATTGAGGCAGGAGATACATAATCTGTAGGCAGATATAAAAGGTCCCCCTCTGCAGGTTTCTCCCAAATAAACCTGTGTTACCATTGAGCTGCCACTCTCCTCTATTTCCTTCCTTCACTTCTTTCCTTACACGGCAGTCTTGGTTTGGGAGAGTGACTCTGGCCTCTTGGGAATTCTGTGCTGCAGAGAGCTGGTGCAGAGGATAAGGGACACACAGCTGTTGGGAATTGGCTCATGGGTGAGCCTGCCCTCGGAGGCCAAGTTTTCATAGTTTTATGTGGGTCTTGGGGGTAGGTGCTGGCTTCTCATGGGTACCAGGTCTAAAGGGACAGGAGAAGCCAGGTGGTAGGACATGTGATTCACGCACCTTCCAGCGCAGACCTTTGTGGTTCAATTGTGCCCAGACCTTGAAGGTGTCTAAGGATGTGCAGGTGATGCAGCCTCCACCGCCCCCCAAGGCAATTTGGACTTGGAGTAGTGTGCACCTGGCAGGAAATTGAGGTGAGAGGCATTTCAGTTAACTACAGCCGCAATGCACTCCAAATAATCCCTGACTGGTATCACAGCTGAAATAAGGGCAGGTGGTTAAAAATCCCATGCCCACCCTCTGCAGGGTCCACAGCCAAAGACCAGAAGAGAAGCTTAGGCTGGCGCTCAGATCTCTACTTGCTTTTCCAAGCACCATGGCTATGAAGGATTAGTTTATCCTATTCCCACTTATAATTTTACTTTTTAAAATTTATCATTTTTAGGTTTATTTAAAATTTCTCTTTTTTCTTTTTAATTTTCGCATGTTTTTCCTTTTTCTTAATTTTAATTTATAATTATTTTCCTTAATTTAGAATTAATTTTAATTAATAGTTATTTTTTATTTTTTATCTTTCATATATATTTTTCCATTCTTTTTTCTTTTTGTCTCTTTATTATTTTTATTTATACATTTTTATTCTATTACTTTCTATTTTTTATTTCTTATATCTTTGTCTATTCATTATATATTTTTTTAGCTTTTTTCCTTTCTTCTCATTTTTCTTTTCAACCTTTTTTCATTATTTCTTTTTTATGGTATTCCTTTTTCTTCCTTTTTAATTTTTTTCACATTTTTTCTCTTTTTCCTCAGTGCTGGGAACTGATCCCAGTGCATTTTGGGTGGGCACCCTGCCCCTGAGCTACATTTCCAGTCTGCTGAGAGGAACTGTGCCCAGCTCCAGCCCTGACACATTCACCCTAGAACTTTGGCACATACTTCTACTTACAGAATAAAGAGGCATAACCTCCCAGCTCTTGATCCATCCACAGATGGACACAGAGAGGGGCAATCTGAGGTCCCACTCCTGGCTGACATACCAACAGGAGCAGTGGACAGGAAAACCACCTCAGTTGCTGGCACTGAAGCTATGTGGGTCTTCTACATTGTTGCAGTCACAACTTGTCTGAGACTCATCGCAGACAAGTCTAGAGAGGAGCAGATCTGTGAGGACTGCTCCTTCTCCCCTGAAGCACCTAGACCTACACCAGTGTCCAACTTCAAGATAAGAGCTTCAAGCATTCGGCCATGAATGCAGCAATCAGCATCAGAATTACTTTCAAGCAACACAGCCAACATCAGCAGTGCTTGTACAATAGTACCTGTCACATTGTAAAAGCAACTACAGAGTCTCCTGCCCACTCAGCTGCTTACATCACACCTGCTTGAACTATCAGAGAGTCTCCACTCTTACAAGAACTACTGATGGGAGACAGTGGGTCTATCCAACTTGAACATGATACATTCTGTGCCCAAACACAAGAATTGCAACCAAAAAAAAGCTACAGAAAGTTAACCTTAAGGTGTCCAGATGGAAATAAACTCAACATTATGTAACAAACTGGTACCCTAAGACTGATTGTTAGGAGAAAGATGCATACTAAGCAAGACATCACACAAGAGGAAGAGCTAGCCATCCGCAAAACTGTGAAAAACTCAACATAGAAGCATAGGAATAGAAAAGGTAAAATGACACCTGCTAAAGTTCATGACTCTCCAGTAACAGATTCCAAAGATATGGAAGTGGATGAAATCCAGGATAATAAAAAAAATCAGAAGAATGATTTTTCAATAGCTCAATTAATTCCAAGAGAATACAAATAAGCAGTTGAATGAACTAAGGAAGGCAATGCAAGGTATAACTGAGAAGTTCAGTAAAGAGAGTGATTTTGAAAAAGAATCAAACAGGAATATTAGAAATGAGAAGCTCAAAATGTCAGATAAATACTCAGTTGAAAGTTAATAACAGCCTGGATCAAGTGGAAGAAAAAATATTGGAGCTTAAAGAGAAGTCTAAATTTATACTCAGACAAAATTTAAGAAAAATAAAAAAATAATAAACATACAAATGTTGGGACACCATTAAAACATCAATCATCCAGCAACTTTTCATACCTGAGGATCAATAAGACAAGTTTGAGGGCATAGAAAACCCAGGCAATGTAATGGTAGTAGGTCATTCTCCCACACTGTGGCAAAGACATGCATGTCCAAATGCAGGATGAGTTTAGAACCCCAAACAGACACAACCAAAAATAACCTCTCCACATCATGGTGGTCAAAGGCACAGGACAAGGAACCAATACCAAAATCCTCAAAAGAGAGTCACTAAGTCAAAATTAAAAGTAAACCCATTAGACTTACAATGGATTTCTTAGAAGAAATCTTGAAGGTCAGGACTGTTTGGAATAATGTATTTCAAGAGCTAAAAGAAATAACTTTCAACACAGTCACCACACCCAGCAAGGCTTATCTTTAGAATCAAAGGAGAAATAGAGAACCTCCAAAACCAGAATAAACTTAAGAGAATTCATGACCACTAGGCCATCGTTAGGGAAATCCTACATCCAGAGAAGGGAGAGAGATGGCCACCATCATGAGAGCATGTAAAAGAATAAATTCCACTAGAAGAATTGATGCATAAATAAGGAATAAGAAAGAATCAAACATTATTAGCATAGTCAATCTGAAATAAATTCAGTCAACCATCAAACCTCAAAGATGAGAGGAAGAAACAAAAAATTCCAAACAACCAGAACAAAATCAGTAAAATGACAGGAACAAATCCATAACTTTCGATAATAATTCTGAATGCAAATGGTCTGAATTCTCCAGTTAAAAGACACAGATTGGCTGAATGGATTAAAAAAACAAGAATCAGCAACATGCTGCCTACAAGAAACTCACCTGTTTTGTGAAGACATACAAAGACTGAAAGGGAAAGCAGAGAAAGTAATAAAACTCCAAATAAATGTGATCTGAAACCAAGTAGGAGCATGTATACTTAAATCTGGAAAAACAGACTTTAAGCAAAATAAGAAGAGACAAAGGTTATTATATATTGATCAAGGGAACAATTCATCAAAAACATATAACCAAGCATTGGAACACCCAATTACATAAAATACCACCACTAAACATAAAGGGAGAGATAGGTGCCAATACAGTAATAGAATGTTCATTACTTCATGCTCACCAATAGATAGATAATGCAGACAAAAAAAAATCAATGAAGAAACATCAGCACTGAATTACACCATAGAACAAATGACTTAACAGATATTTAGAGAATATTCCATCCGTTAGCTACCAAATATACATTACACATTATTTTTTATCAATGTATGGAACTTTCTCCAGAATAGACTATATATTAGGCCACAAAGAAAATCTTAGAAAATCATAGCAAAAGAAACTGAAAAATTATACAAACACATGGAGAAAGAAAAAACATACATTTGAATGAATGATGAATCATTTAAGAAGTCAGAGGGGAGATTAAATACTCCTTGAATAAAAAAAATGAAAGCAGTACACACCCAAACATATGGTATACAGTAAAAGCATATGTAAAGTAGAAGCATAGAGCAGTTAGTGCCTACATAAGACAGAAAGAGAGAGAGAGATCTCAAATAAATAATGTAATGATGCACTTTTCTTAAAAAAGTGAGAATACCCAAACCCAAAATCAATAGAAGAAAAGAAATAATAAAACCAAAGAAAAAGTAAATGAAATAGAATCTGAAAGAAAAATACAAAACATCACTGAAACAAGTGTTGATTGCTTGAAAAAGTAAATGAAATTGACAACTCTCTAGATAAACTAACAAAAAGAGAGGACTAAAATAAATAGAATTAGAGGCCAAAAGGAGACATTATAAGTAATATCATAGAAATTCAAAGATTAGTAGGACATATTTTGAATAACTATGTGTTAATGAGTTGGGAAATCTAGAAGAAAAGGATAAATTTCAGAACACATATGACTTACCAAAATTGGACCAAGAAGATATAAAAATCTAAATAACAAACACAAGAATGAGATTAAATCAGTAATATAAAAAAGGCAACAAAGAGAGTTCCAGGACTGGATGGCTTCACTACTGAATGTTACCAAAGCTTTAAAGAAGACTTAACACCAATGTTCCTCAAATTATTTCATAAAATAGAAAAAGAAGAAATTCTTCCAAACTCATTCTTGAAGCCAGCATTACCCTGCTACCAAAATCTGACCAGGACACAACAAAAAAGAAAACTAGAGACTGATGTCTCAATGAACACAGATAAAAATACTTCAATAAAATAGAGCAGATCAAAGTTAACAGTACTTTAAGAAGATTGTATACCAGATGAAGCTGGATTTATTCCAGTGACATAAGAGTAGTTCATATATGCAAAAATCAATAAATCTATTAACAGCACACAACTTAGAATTGAGGATAAAATCACATCATCATCATCTCAATAGATACAAAAAATGTAGATGAGAAAATTCAACATCAGTTGAAGATAAGGGTTCTGAATAAAATAGATGTAGAAGATCATACCTCAATTTAATAAAGGCTCTATATGATAAACACATAATCAACATCATACTGAATGGGGAAAAACTAAAAACCTTTCCTCTGTAATCAAGAACACTCTCACCACTGTTATTCAATATATTAGTAGAAAGTTTAGCAAGAGTAATCAGGCAATGACAAGAAATAAAAGGCATACGAATAGGAAAGGAGGGAGTGAAATGATCCTAGTTTGCAGATGCTATGGTTCTACACACAGAAAAACTTGAAGACATCACCAGAAGATTTTTAGAACTGATGCACAAATTTAGTAAAGTATGAGGTTGTAAAATCAACATTCAATACGCAGTAGCTTTTCATTACACCAGTAATGAACTTGCTAAGAGAGAAATCAGGAAAGCAATACCATCCACAATAGCTTCCCCACAAAGAGAAAAGAAAGCAAACCTAGGAATATGTCTAAGAATGCAAAAGACCTCTACAATAAAATTGCAAAACACTGAAGAAAGAAATTGGAGAAGATACTAAAGGGAAGAATGTCCTCACGTGTTCATGGATTGGGAGAATTAATTTTGTCAAAATGTTCTAATACCCAAAGTAATTACAGACTCAAGGTAATTCCTATCAAAATACCAATAACACCTTTCACAGACTTAGAAAAAGCAATCCTAAAATTCATATGGAAGTGCAAAAGACCATGGGTAGCCAAGCAGTCCTGAGCAACAAGAGCAGAGCTAGATAAAGCACACCTGACTTCAAGTTACTCTGCAGAGATGTAGAAAACAGAAACAGGCACATAGACCTCTGGAACGGAATAGAGGGCTTGTAAGTAAGTTCATGCATTTTTTTTAAAGAGAGAGGGACAGTGAGAGAGAGAGAGAATTAATTTAGCTTTTCATGTGGCTTTTGTTGCTCTCGCACTTCATTGTGTACATGGTGCTGGGGTTCTAACCTGTGTCCTTGTGCATGCCAGGCAAGCGTCTTAACTGCTGAGCCACCGCTCCAGCCCCAAGTCCGTGCATCTTTAACCAATTGATTTTCTACCAAGATGTCCAAAACATGCACTTGGGAAAAGACGGCCTCTTCGACCAATGGTGCAGGAGATACTGGATTCCACATGTAGGATACTAAAGCATGGCACATCTCTCTCACCTAAACAAAAGTGAAATCAAAATGAATCAACAGCCTTAATGTAAGATCTGAAACTCTGAAACTGCTGGAGGAAAGCGTAATGGAAACAATTCAAGGTATTGGTACAGGGAATGACTTCCTGGGTGGGACTCCAAACAGCACAGGAAGCAAGAGCAACAAGTGACAAATATTTTACATCAGACTAAATGTCCTAATTTTAAAAAAAAGAGAGAAGGGGAGTTAAAGAAAAACTTCTGCACAACAAAGAAAAAAATTAACAGAGTGAAGCGACACCCTGCAAAATGAGGGGAAATCTTTACCAGCTACTCATCTGACAGAGGATTAATGTCTGCAACGTACAGAAAACTTGAAAAACTTAACATTAAAAAGTGATCCAATTAAAAATGGGCACATGATCTGAGCAGACACTTCTCAAAAGAAGAAACACAAATGAACAATAAATATTCAAAATGCTCAATATCCGTAACCCTCATGGAATTACAAATCAGAATTCCAATGAGATTTTATCTCACCTCATAAAATGGATATTATAAAAAAATCCATGCTGGCAAGGATGGGAAGAAAAAGGAGCCCTTATACCCTGTGGTGAGAATGCACATTAGGACGGCCACTACAGAAAGCAGGATGGAGACTCCTCCAGACACGAGAACAGAACTACCATGAAGCCCGTCTATCCATGCCTGGATACACATCCAGAAGAAATGACAGCGGCGTACCTAAAACATACTGGCATACCTGTTTATTGTGGCACTTTTAATAGTAGTGAAGATAAGATAATGGAATCAGCCTAGGTATCTGTCTCCAGATGAATAAATGTAGAAATACACACACACACACACACATAGACGCACAAACACACATACAATACATATACACACAATGATATGTACTTAAACAATGGAGTATTACTCAGTCATAAAGAAGAATGAAATCTTGTTGGTGGAAAATGGATGGAACTGGAGGACATGGTGATATATGAAATAAGCAGACACCAAAAGACAAGTGTCCTATGTGTCCTCTTGTATGTGTAAAATAAATAAATAAATAAACAAACGAACGAACCAGACCTGAAATAGAAGAGGAACGGGCAGTGGTCTTGGGGCTAGGAGAGAGACAGGAGGGGTTAGAGGACAGAATTAGGGCGGATGGACACTATCAAAACATGATGTAGGCGTGTATGGAAATACCATAGTGAATGTCATTAATTAGCACAATTAACATGTGCTGATAATTATAATAGAGCCAATGAGCAGTGTACTCATCAAGGAAACTTTCCTGAGAAGTCTGACACTGTTGCATGGAGAGGTCTCTCCCAGGAAGGCATCTCATCCACCCTACAGTTCTCATTATTCTGAGAGGGGCCTCACTGTCCCACAGAGCAGGGACAGGACACCAGATGAGAAATCTGTGGGTAGCATGAATACAGGGAGCACACGTTTCCTCTACATGATACACACCACGCATTGTCTTTCATGAAGAGGCTGTACAAGACTTTTATCCACTTTTTAAATTGAGTCGGTTGCCTTTAATTACTGACTTCCAGAAGTTCTTTATATATCATGGATTTAAGTCCTCTGCGCTGTGGACTTGCCCGTTTCTTTTCTTTTCTTATTTTTTTTTTTTAAGAAAGAGGGACAGTGAGAGAGAGAGAATCAATTTTTATTTAGTTTTTCACATGGCTTTTGTTGCTCTGAGACTTCGCTGTGTACGTGGTGCTGGGTTTTGAACTCATGTCCTTGCACATGCCAGGCAGCACCGTAACCGCTGAGCCACCGCTCAAGCACCTCCGTTTCTTTTCTTAATGGCATCCTTTCTTGAGTTTTAGTTGGGACTTTCCATTCTGTTCTTTTGACCTCTTTGTCCAGGGACTGGAAAACTTTTTGTGAAGGACCAGTACATAAATATTCTAGGTCTTGAAAGTCATCCACGTCTGTGGCAAACACTCAACCAGGTCCTTGCAGATGGAAAGCAATCACAGAAAACGGACAAAGGAACGAGCTCAGCTGAGTTCCAGTAAAGCTCTATAATGACACTAAAATTTGACTTACACATATTTTTGGGTAACAAAATATTTTCTTTTTTTTATTTTGCCAAACTTTTTAAATAATAAAAATCTTTCTTATCTCTGAAATTCCAGGCAACAGACTGCATTTTTCCTGCAGCTATAGTTTGCCAATCCCTGCGTTAGCATGTCCTTATCCCCAGCCTTAGTGTCTTGATTGCTCTGGTTTCATAGGAAGTCTTGATGAGCCCTCCAACTTTTTCAAGATGACTTTGGCTATTCTATGTCCTTTGCACTTCCACAAAGTTTTAGAATCAACTTTACAATTTCTACCCCAAATTATGATTGGACTTGAGAGTAATTTGAATCTATAGAGCACTTTGGTGACAATTAACGTCTTAATCTACTGAGTCCTCCATATCTTCTGTTTACTTAAGTCTTTAACTTCTCTTAGCAAAGTACTGAGATTTTGAAAGTAAAACTCTTACACATATTTTGTTAAATATATTCTTAAGTATTTTACATTTTGTTGCTATGGAAATGGACTTCTTAGAATTAATTTTCAAATGATTGTTGTTATTCTATAGAAATAAATTTTATGAGCTCATGTATCTTATAACATAGCTAAATTCACTTAGTACTTAGAGTAGTGTTGTATAGATCTACTAGAATGTTCTACATTGGGCTGGAGCAGTGGCTCAGCGGTTACAGCGCTTGCCTGGCATGTGTGAGTACATGAGTTCAAACCCCGGCACCAAAAAATTAAAAACAAATACAAAAACAACCACAAAAAACAAACAAAAAACCCAGCACCACATACACAACCAAGTGTCCCAGGAATGAAAGTCATGTGAAAAACCAATAAAGATTGCTTCTCTCTCTCTCTCTCTCTCACTGTCCCCTCTTTCTTAAAAAAAACAAAAACAAAAAAAACCTGTTCTACATTAACAACAGCGTCATCCACAATAAAGCCAGTTTTGCTTCCTCTTGTCCAAGCTTATTTACCTTTTGTTTCTCTCTCTTGCATATTACTTTAGACCTCCTGTACAACATAGGGCAGAAATGACAAGAGCGGAGAACCTTGCCTTGTCCCCAGAGTTAGGGGACAAGCATTCTGCATTTCACTATTGCAGATTTCTATAGATCTCTTTAACAAGTTTTTGCAGTTTCTATTCATAGGGTGCTGAAAGCTCTTACATAAATGGAAGTTGAGTATTGTCAAGTTTTCCAATTCCTAGTAGGATAATTATTATATAACTTATTTTTTTATTCTGGTGAATTCTGCCTCTTACATATTTTTAGATTTGAATTGTCAAATTTAACTAAAAACATCTGGCACCCATGTTCACACCGTTGACTTTTATCGTAATTTGTCAGGTCAGTATCAGTCTATGCTGGTGTCATTAAGGGGAGCAGGAGTCACTCCTCCTTTACTTCCGGATGTGTATGTAAGAGTTTTTAAAACCTACTCTTTAAATGTTTGAAGGGTTTATCAGTGAAACCACGTGAATCTCGAGTTTTCATGGGTTTTGTGTCTATCTTTGTTGCTATGGAAGGTTCTTGATTATGAATCCTATTTCTTTACTCTTTGGATTTTCTACGTTTTGTACCTTGTGATTCGTTGTATTTTACAAGAAATTTGTCCATTTCCTCCACTTGTCAGATTTATTGTTATAAATGTCTTGATGATCTTGTTTGCAATTTCTGTATTGTAGTGACATTACCTGCTTCATTCCTGGTCCTGGTGAAGCCGCATCTTTTTATTCTGGGAAATTGGAAGACTGCCCTCCCTTGCAGACCTGCACTGCAATGGCTCCTCCCTCTTAGAAGGTTCCCTGAACGACACCTGCTCAGAAGTCTCAGACTTTCCACTGCTATTAAGTATGGTCAGGATTCTTCCCATGTCACACCAATAGCCATGGTAGCCATAGTTCATATCTTCCTTCTGTATTTAGCCATGTATCCCTTGCCAGCTGTATTTTTCAGAGTCTGGCATGTCTATCCAGCCCTTTTTAAAGGAAGGGAGGGAGGAAGGGAGAGAGGAAGGGAGGAAGGAAGGGAAGGAGGGAGGGAGGAGAGGAAGAAGAGAGGAAAGAAAGGAGAAAGGGAGGGAGGGAGGGAAGGAGGAAGGGAGGAAGGAAGGAGGAGAGGGAGAAAGGGAGGAAGAGAGGGAGGGAAGGAGAAAGGGAGAAAAGGACGAAGGGAGGAAGGAAGAAAGTCACACTGTTTGGGGGTGATCTTTATAGTTCTCCTTGCCCTGCTTTTATAGACAAATTGGTACGATCCCTCCAGCTCAATAAAACCAGTACTAAAACACAGCGACTTATAGGGAGGGCCTCTCGTGGGTGGCTTTGATAGCAGTGACAATGAGTTCTTGAAAACACTCCAACATGCTCTGTTCTCTGGCCAGTGTGACAAGAACTGCACACAGGGACGGAGCCAAAGGGGATGGTCCAGCATGCATGCTGAAGGAAATGTGCTTTCATCACCTACACCAGGTGAAATGAGGACGCATGAAGGGGTGCGTGACTGCTGGCTGGGAAAGGCCCCGCCAGCCCTGCCAGCCCTGCCAGCTGTGCCCAAGCCGTGGGATGGCAGCCCGGCCAGCTGTGTGGCAACAATGCTGTCGTCCTCACTTGCCATCATCTGAATCTGCTCTTGGAAGACCAGAGCTGAACCACAGAAGAAGCTGCCCAGGCGTACAGTGCACATGACATTGGGTTCCAGGCTCCTCAGGTGATCCACGCTGGCCCAGTTACCAAAATCACAGAGCAGGGGCGCAATGCTTGTTTGAAAACAAGGTTTCAAATGAGAAAGCCAAGTTTTGCCATAAAACGTATGTAATGAGAGGGTGAGTGGAGGTCTCCATACGGAAATGAGATATAGAACGGAAAGAGCCTCAGGTGTGTTCAGAGCCAGCTCTCTGCCCTGCGGAGACCAGGAGGCGCCATGGCGGGACTCTCCCAGCCCTCTGCGAGGGAGAGAGGAAGGAACACGGAGACACGTGCTACATCTGCCATCTGCTCACCGGCCTGGCGTCCATTGGCTTGGCCACTGCCTCGAGTTTCAAGTCCCAAGACTTAAGATTCGGGGACAAGCCAAATCCATCTACTGCTTCACAATGACATCATCCTGAGCAATTTTTCTAATAGTTTCTGACTCACTTTCTTATCTGCCCTTTGAGGGATAAAGCCAGCTGCTCAGGTTGAAGGAAGCATTACCAATTCTATGGAGAAATTGCCTGGCAATAGGGGCCACCTGGAAGGACCTCTATAGAAGGCTGCTGGAGCTTTACAAGGTTGGGCTGTTCCAGTGTTGGCCGGCCTGTGGCAAGGTAGCTGGAGCCGCCGCCATCCTGTGTCCATGCCAGAGCACTCATTCCTTCATCAAGATAGCCATCGAACAGCAGGGTCAGAAGACGGGGAGAATTCCAAGTACAAGCCATCACCCCACGGCCTGCAGCTGCTCCCCCGGGCGCACAGTGCAGTCGTGTTGGGAGGAAATTCAGGGTCGATGGCAGCACAAATGAAGCATTTAGTTTTATTGAGTTTTGTTACAATAATTATGGAGGATAGTGGGTCCTGAACATTGCTCATTCTGTAGGGAGGGACAAAGCCCTTACTGTCCGGTGGCTGGTGGCCATGGGCAGGCAGGTGGCACCCAGCTTGCTGAAGCCTGCACCTGCGGAAGCTGCCCTGCAGGAGGCGCTGGAGAGAGGGGGACCCCCTCTGGCTGACTCTGGGATTAGGAACACAGACTCCAAGACCTGCACTGGGGAGGGTCAGGACCTCCTGTGCAGAAGCAGCTTGGCTGTATTTCTCTAAGGACATGGCCTATGTGCCTGCTGTTCTCAAAGTGCCATCTGAGTCCTACCAACCATTTCTACTGTGTAGAAGCACCAGTCAAGAGATGGCCCCAGCGAAAGCAATCTCCAGTCAGAACTTCAGGGAAAGACCACAACCTGGGCTGAGAAATGATGATTCTACACTGGGGACAGTGCTCCAGGCAGGTCACCCTGTAGCTACCTGGTAGTGCTTGTGCATCAGGGGTTCTGATCTGCGTTCCCCTTTCCCTGGGAACTGCTGGGGAGCGCCCCACAGGCACCAGGTCACTTCCCAGAGAGCGCACCAGGCAGCTCTGTGGATTATCCTGCCTTCAAGCATCTCCCCAGGTACACTACTTATTCTATACTCAATTTAAAGATGAGCACCTCTGGGAAGATTCCATCCCCCCACCACCGTACTGGCCAGGAGTTACAAAAGACTGTGTGTTATAAGGTGTTATCCACAGGACGGGAGCCATTCGTCCTCTGTGTGTGGGCGATATTGACATCCTATTGTCTTAAGAGGATTTGTCTAAAACCTGTCTGCCTCGTGGACTAGCTTCCCCAGTGAGGAATCGCTCTGGGTAACTAACAAGGTCCTTGTGAAGTGACAGATTCAAGCTGTCCCTGCGAGGCACTGGCTGGGTGCTGAGAGGGAGCTGCAGTGTACTCCTGTGCTCAGGAGCAGGGGCAGTGGGCGGGCACTGTGTCCTCCTGGGCAGGACTCCGGTGAGCATTAAGGGGATGGGCAGATGCTTCTGGCTCAAGTAGCTGAGGACAAGGGAATGAGGGAGGTGTCAGAGGGCAGCTGTTGTTTGAAGTGGGCCCCACTTCTCAGGCTGCACGGCCCGGGTCCAGGAACTAGTGGAACATTCCAGATGCATTATTGCTATGGCTTGGATCTGTAAGATCCCCCAAAGGCCCATAATTTGAAGACTTGGCTCCCAACTTGGTGCTGCTGGAAGGTACTGGAAACTTTAAGACGTAGGGTCTAGTGGGACCTTCTAGTTATTGTGGGCATGCTTTCAAAGGGACAGTGGGACCCCTCTCTTCACTTGCCTCTTTCCCTTGCTGTGCCACACACTCGGTCATGATGTGTCACCTCCCGACAGGCCCAAAGTCAACGGGGCCAACTGACCATGTACAGATACAGATACCTCTGAACCCAAAATAAAGTGAAATGAGCCAAAATAAGGCTTCTTTCTTCACAAGTGGATTATCTCATGCATTTCCCTACAGCCGTGGGGAGCTGACTGTCAGCTGTGGTGTGAACTTGGGAGAGCCAATTTGTATCTCTGCCTCAGTTTTCTCTCTGGGGAGTAGCATTTTGACATCTTTTCTCATAAAATGTCATAAAGGCTAAATGATTCCAGCACAGAAAGGGCTCAGGATGGGGCCTGGAAGCCAAGAACCTAACAAGTATCAGTGGATTTTCATCCTGATGACCCACTGAAGCAGTCGTGGGCACCAAGCACCGGGCACTGGGGACTCTGCTTGCAGGGCCAGAAATGCCAGTTCTCATGGCCTCGTGGGGTTACCATTATCCCAGTGGTGACTTTGGGTTAATCTAAAAGGTTGCCCACTCCTTACCTCTCATTTCTTAGGACATTCTACTGCCCTCTTCAATCAACAAATCCATGATAAACACAGGTAATGACCAGGCGCTTACAGTGGAGTCCAACCTCAGGTCTGCCTTCGCATGAGAGGACAGAACGCTGTTCCTCCCCTGCTGCCAAGGTTCAAGGTCAAGTTCCAAGGAGTGGCGGACATTTTAAGTAGCGGGATTTCTCAACAGTCAGACTTGGAGGAGACTGGGAGCGGCTTCCTGAAGGGGCTGCTGCATGCACCTTGTGTCGAAGGATGTGCAGACCCTCCTGGGGGAGATGGTAGAGCCCTGGTGAAGGGAGGATCCAGGGAAGGGTCTGGTGCTGACAGAGCTCTTGGGGATTTCTGAGTTGCCGGGTGCAGCTCAGGTGGACGGGGTAGATGGTACACAGGTGAGTCTGGAGCAGTGAGAGAGCCACAGAGGGGTTTCAAAAGCAGGGAAGGGGCGGAAGGCAGTCCCGAGTCAAATGAGGGTCAGGCCCAGTCCTGGCAAACGGCACTTCATGTTGTGCTGTGACCTGCCTGCAGTGCAGGCCACCCCCCAGGTGGCCCCCAGCCCTTCTGTGTTGAGTTTTTAGAACGTCTTCAAAATCCTGATTACGTAGCATTTGACCCAAGTCCGTTTGCGCGTTCATCCACCTATCCCACAGATACTGAGTGTTTGTTTGCACCCCAGACCACTAGACACCAAGACCCCCTGAAGAAGGTTCTGCCATTGTCACCAAGCAGCCATGCTGGGGGAGACAGCAGATGGGTAAATGACATACTTTACAAGCAAGGTAAGTTGGTAGATGCAAGAATGGCTGTGGGAAAGAGAGTGGGGTAGGCGGGGCACGCCAGGAAGGTGGAGGAAGGCTTCCTGTAGGAGAGTGTCCCACAGCATTTGAGGAATGTCACAGGCTCTTCACCAAGTCATGGCTCCTTCTTGATCAAAAGCTTTTCTCTCAATTTTTTCCGTTCTCATTTTTCTATAAGAAGCAAGGAAAACCAGGTCAGTCCTTCTATGCTTTGCTTTGAAATCTGCTAAATACCAAGTTACTTTCCAAGCAACCAGAGGACATGATTCAGCTCAGCTTTCTGCACTTTCTAATAAGGATCCCCTTTCCTCCGGTTCAAAAGGGCACGCTCTTCCTCATTGCCTGAGCCCCACTCCAGCACCTGCCTCCTCTGGGTTCCACCAGACATCCGCTTGCAGGAGCCTTGGCGCTGTCTATCACGCCCCTCAGCATCCTCCCAGGCGCTGCTCATCATCCAATTCCAAGCCACTTGAAATCTTTAGGCATTTCTTTTTTCAATAGCATGTCTTTTTTTATTAAGAAATTTGTTGAACAATCAAACATGCTTCTAACGAAACAATATAATATTCTGAAAATTAAATTTACCACCAAGAATACCCCACAATTACCCACCCTTATCCCTGCCCCCTCCTTCCCAATACATCTCTACAAATGCCTTAAGTTATGTGTCACTACACCTTTTCCAGATTTAAAACACGATAATAGACCGCCTTTCTCAATGGCCAGGGTCTAGCTCCAGCCTCCACAGATGAGAAAAGACATTCGATCCTTGGCTCTCCAGATTATGCTGACTTCATTCAGCATGATTTCTTCCATAGCCATCCATTTGCCTTCAAAAGTTGCAATATCATTAATTCTAATTGCTGAGTAAAACTCCATGGTATATATGTACCACAGTTTTTGGATCCATTCATCTAGTGAGGGGCATCTGGGTTGTTTCCATAATTTAGCTATTGTAAATTGAGCTGCTATGAACATAGATTTCACTGTGTCACTATAATGAGCTGATTTGAAATCCCCTGGAAAATACCCAGGAGAGGAATAGCAGGATCATATGGTGGGCTCATCCCTAGTTTTTTGAGGATTCTCCACACTGCTTTCTAGAGGGGCTGCACCAGTCTGCAGCTCCACCAACAGGGTGTTAGTGTGCCTATCTCTCCACAGCCCCTCCAGCATCTATTATTATTTATTTTCTTCATTTTTGCCAATCTGAGTGGTGTGAGGTGAAATCTTAATGTAGTTTTCATTTGCATTTCTCTGATTACTAGTGACTTAGAGCACTTTCTCATGCATTCATTGGCCTGATCAATGTCCTCTGTTGAGAAGTTTCTCTTCCTTGTACCAAAATCTGCATCAATCTGAACCACCAGAGAAAGGAAACCAGTAAGAATTGACTTAGGCAATTTGGAGGACTGGCTAGGAAAGTCCAAAATGGCGTAGTGGAGGCTGGAAACTCTTTCTCAGAAAAATTGCAGCTCTTTCTTCTCTAAGTTCTTCAACTGAGGGGAGAAGACCCACCAGAATATTGGGGATGAGGTCTTGTATTTAAAGCCAGTTGACAGTAAGTGCCAATCACATCTATGAAACGTCTCCACAGCAGCATCTAGATTACTGTTTCATTGAATGACAGTACTGCAGCCTAGCCACATTGACCCATGACCCTGATCATCACCTGACAGGAATCCAAATGCCAAGAACCGCTCTGCTGGAAAGGGATTTATCTTGCATGCAGTAAATGGCACAATGGCATTACCTACAACCATCACAGCAACCTAGGTGCTGCGAGGAAACTGGCATTGGAAACGGGTGACCGTAAATGACCTGTATGAAGTCACATGACTGGCGCTGAATATAGACTGAGTATAATAAATGCCCATGACCCTGTCCTATGAAGAGACATCCTGCTGGCCCTTGCTCCATCTCTGATTATCAGGCATACAAGGAGCTCTTGATGTCACCCATGCTGGGGAAATCACAGTCATTACAACTCACATCTCGCCTAACAACGCATGTATCGCTGACTCTGTTTATTTCCTAATGCTGCCATTAAAAATCCAGCAATGGTGTGGTTAAAATTGAAATCTGTTGGCTCACAATTTGGGGGCTAAAAGTCTGAGATGGAGGTGTGTAGCAGGGTCTGCTCCTCCTTAGCTCTTGGTGGTCGCCATCAGGACGGCGCTAGTTGTGCCCTTTCCATTGAATAGTGCTCTCTCTGTGTGTCTCATCTTCACATGACATTCTCTTCTGGGTCTAAAGATCCAAATTCCCTGTTTTCTAAAGATCTGAGTACTGGATTTAGCACCCTTCCTGATCCACTATGATCACATCTTCAAGTCTTGCTTTCCAGATAAGGTCACTTGTGCAGATAATGTGGTTAGGACTCCAGGAAGTCCTTTATGGGAAAATAATTGCATCTACAGCAGCCCCCAGCAGTGGTAGGAAGCCAACTTCTGCAGAGTGACTTCCTGCTGTCTTTCACACAGAAATCCATTTTACTCTCTCTGCTGAATGTGGCTGATAAAGTGCCATATTTTTCTAGAAGTCTCTCAGAGTCCCCAGAGCCTGTCTGGCTAACAGAGGGGCAGGCACTGAGGATCTTCTCAGCCATATGTCACATTTTCATTAGGACACAGTTTGTGTTGTTATTTTAGCACTTCCATGCACAAACAAGAGACCATTCAAAACCTTGAGAAGAAGTTCAAGAGAACTGGTGGCAACATATTGAAAGCTAAGCTGTTCCTCATCTTTAAAAGAACAACTTTAAACTTTCAGGGTGTAAAAGTCTGGGATATTACAACGTCCAGCTGACTAGCTGGGCCTGAGTGATCAGATACCTGAACTCAAGGACCTCAGACTCATCCTTCCAGACTTGGGGAGAGAGGGTGTTTAAGAAGTGATCAGTTGATCAGGTTTATTTTAAGTCTCAGAATAAAAATAAGAGAGTCAGAATGAAAGGAGAGAGGCAGGGATACAGAGCGGGAGACAGGCAGCAGGTGACATAGAGAGAAGAGAGGAGAAACAGAAGACCTTGGGAAAAGAGAAGGAGGGAAAAGAGAGACTATGAAAGAATGCAAGGCAGGGGTTTCCACAGGAAGGGTATCAGACGTTGCTGGAAAGTGTTATGAGAAAATGAAGTCTGGTAGGGGAACTTCCTACCTAATACCTCTCTGTGTCCAGGGTTGTTCTCAAAACAGGATTAATTCACTGCTAAAGGCATGGTAGAGACCTGTAGACGACACAGACTGAACAGCCAGGCCCAGCCACGTCCTTTAGGTGTCGTGGTGCTGAAATCCTGGCATGTGCAGAAGGCAGCTCTGCTCATGGGCAGGGTGACCCCAGATGGCTTGACATTTTAATGTGCTGAGTCAGCATTCAGGGAGGCCCCCAGAGTACAGCACCTCCCAGATCCCTCTGGACAAACCACATGAAATCATGGGCTTTGAAGTCTGATTGAGCTTCCTTCTGTGCTACTGTCCTGTGGTCCATATTCAGAATGCTTAGTGTCTAATCTTAATTGGGATGGAAGATCCCCCAGACATTTTAACTATAGTCCTTCCTTTTGCCAATCATGTAGATTGTAACCTGAGCTCCTCCTAGCTCAGCCAGGGGTAGTGTTGAGCTAGGGATGAAAACAGGCAGAAGCCCGCCTGGGGGTGCTTGCTAGCTGATTCATAGCACCCAGTTTTTCTCGCTGAGCTACTTCGGAGCATGTGTTTGATTCCTTGCAGCACCCCAGTAATTCTAACACTGATCACAAAGCCAAACCAGAGCTTGAGATGAAGCTGGATTCTCTGTGTCACCAATTTCTTTCTGGGTACTTGCCTCCAGAACTTGAAGAATAAAATCCACAGGCAAAAATAGAAGATAAGAATAAACAGAGTAGGATCAATTTAAGTGAAAAGAAATATGCAATTCCCGCAAGGTGAGGAGGGAATGGATAGCAAGCTTTTCCCTTTAAATGCCTAGCGACTTAAGAGACTCTGGGTAGGGCCTGCATTTCTCCTGCAGATAACAGATAGTGTGGTGAAGAACGTGACATATCCTTTCCACTGAAGCCAGGAAGGGCTGAAGGTCAGTTGCTTCTTGGAAAACAAAGCATGTGGTGGTCAGCACAGTGGACCCAGTTTACAGATTACTCCCAAAACCATGTGCACCCAACATTCCCATTTGTCTGTCCCATATCAGTATTGGAAGTCAACATTACTTATTGTCTTAACTCAGGTTGTTGTGTTAGAAGCAGTACTTCTGCAAGACACTAACAGTTATAAGGTTCTATAAGAAACATGCAAAATGAAATTGCAAATTTTGAAACATGCAGAATTAAGAATGGAACCACCTTATGACCCAGCTATCCCACTCCTGGGGATTTTCCCAAGAGTTAGAATCAGTGTGTTATAGTGATGTGGCTTCCTCAATGTTTACAGCAGCTCAATTTACTATAGCTAGACTATGGAACCAACCCAGATGCCCCTCACTCGACGAGTGGATACAAAAACTTTGGTACATATATACAATGGAATACTACTCAGCCATTAGAGAAGACGATATTTTGGCTTTTGAAATCAAATGGATGGAGATGGAAAGAATTACGCTCAGTGAAGTATCCCAATCTCAGAGACTCAAGGGCGGAATGGTTTCTCTCATCTGTGGAAGTTACAATATATGGCGAAGCAATATGTTAGACGGCTAAGCTAACAATAACTTCAAATTGTATGATTCTCAACACAATAGGGGGAAGGATCCCTAGGTTACTAGGAGGCATAGGGTCGGGGATGGGAAGGAGAGGGGGTAGGAAGAACTCCTAGGAGACTGGAGAGTGGGAAAAGGGGGAACCATCTCAGAAACAGATGTCATTCCTCCACGAGATACCCATTAAACGCAGGAGTTCTTCTGGTGGAACAGCAACAGGGGAAACCCAAGCTGGGCATCCATGATTTGGCATTAGCCCTGGATAACTAAGTATATATACATTGACTGTTGATGGTTTGATAATGTTTCCCCCTTAATTGTATCTATGTTTCCATTAAATAAAAAATGAAAAATGAAAAAAAAGAAACAAGAAAAATGAAATTGACAGGAGAAACAGTGATAATTATCAGAAATAGACTTTTTTGATATATATATATATTTCTTTTATATGAAAAATCTTTATGTATTTAAAGCAAACAAATATAAACCAGTTTTTTTATTAAGAAATGTATTTGTTGAACAATCAAACATGCTTCTAATGAAAATATAATATATATAAGTTCTGAATATTAGATTTACCCCCCAAGACCTCCCCAATTATCCACCCTTATCCCTCCCTCTCCCTCCTTCCCAAAACATTTCTACAAATACGTTAAGTTGTATGCCATTACAACTTTTCTGAATTTAAATCATGAGAACTGACCTCCTTTCTCAATGGCCAGGGTCTAGCTCCAGCCTCCACAGATGAGTGGAGACATTCGACCCTTGGTTCTCTGGGTTATGCTGATTTTACTCAGCATAATTTCTTCCATAGCCATCCATTTACCTTCAAAGGCAGCAACATCATTATTTCTAATTGCTGAGTAAAACTCCATGGTATATATGTACACAGTTTTTGGATCCATTCATCTAGTGAGGGGCATCTGGGTTGTTTCCATAATTTAGCTATTGTAAATTGAGCTGCTATGAACATAGATTTCACTGTGTCACTATAATGAGCTGATTCGAAATCCCCTGGAAAAATACCCAGGAGAGGAATAGCAGGATCGTATGGTGGGTTCATCCCTAGTTTTTTTGAGTATTCTCCACACTGCATTCCAGAGGGGCTGTACCAGTTTGCAATTCCACCAACAGTGAGCTAGTGTACCTATCTCTCCACAACCCGTCAAACATCTCTTATTGTTTATTTTCTTCATTTTTGCCAATCTGAATGGCGTGAGGTGATATCTTAATGTAGTTTTCATTTGCATTTCTCTGATTACTAGTGATTTAGAGCACTTTCTCATGTGTTCATTGGCCTGATCAATCTCCTCTGTTGAGAAGTTTCTACTTAGTTCTTTGGCCCATTTATTGATTGGGTTGTTGTGTTTTTGAAGTTGATATTTTTGAGGATTTTATAGATTCTGGATATAAGACCCCTGTCAGAAGAATCACAGTCCATGATTCTCTCCAATTCTGTAGGAAACCTCTTGCCTAATTTGATTATTTCTTTGGCAGTGCAAAAGCTTTTTAGTTTATGACATCCCAATGACTGATTTTTTACTTTACTTCCATAACGTTAGGAGACATGTTGAGAAAGTCTTTGCCTACTCCCAAATGCTAAAGTGTTGGACCTAATTTGTCTACCATCAGTTGCAAGGTAGCTGGTTTAATTCCAAGCTCCTTGATCCATTTTGATTTGATTTTCATGCAAGGTGAAGGATAAGGTTCTAATTTCAACTTTCTGCAATTGGCTGACCAGTTTGTCCAGCACTATTTGTTGAATAGTTTGTCTCTCCTCCATGTAACATTTTGTCCCCCTTTGTAAAATATCAGATGGTTAAAGATTTGTGGGTTTGTTTCAGGGTCTTCCATTCTATTCCATTGGTCTTCATTCCTATCTTGATACCAGTACCATGCTGTCTTTATTACTACAGCTCTATAGTATAGTTTTAGGTCTGGAATAGCAAAACTGCCTGTTTCTTCTTTCTTGCTTAGTAATGGTAAACAAGCTTTTTAATGTGAGTATGGTCCTTTTATGTCAGATATGATGTATGAAAGATACCATGTACTAGCTACCTTTCATATATTAGGCTCACTTAAGCTTGCATTTTGCAAGCTTTAACTCAGACCAAAGCTTGAGCATCTAGGTCTCAGATATATACATATCTCTAGTCACATACATTTAGGGTGTTAACTATTATTATAATAACCTAAAACAGCAGCTGTTCACTAAATTAGCCTTAGAGTAATTGTTTAAAACAAGTACTGACTCTAATTCTTTTTAAAGGGTGAGACAAAGTGAGAGAGAAAGACACAATCAAATTTTATTTAGTTTTCATGCAACCTCTGTTGCTCCAACACTTTGTTGTGTACATGGTGTTGCGGTTTGAATGCACGTCCTTGCACATGCCAGGCAAGTACCAGATCTGCTGAACCACTGCTCCAGTCCACCAACCCTAATTTTTTAAGACTTTGTTTCCCAAAGTAATAAAATCAAATAGATACAAGAAATTAGCTTGATGGATAAACATATCAATGTTTTAAGAAAACCTGTTGTTAAACCTAGATAATTAGACTCTTCTCTATATTAATATATCAAAATTCAACCTTAGAAAAAATTTAAGCAACTGTGACTGTCAATAATAGCCAACTTAGTCACACAGACTCTTGAGAATTACCCTCCACAGGACTTCCGTAACTTTCTTAGACTTTCTATGACTTGTTTACATTCCTAGTTTTTGTCTTTTCATTCATCTTGGATTTTAGGAAAAAAACATATAACTTTACTCTAAATGATACTTTCTCTTCCAGAAACATTTATTTTACCTTTAATTTTTCTTATCAAAATACATTTCTATACCTATAAATTTCTTATATCTCTTACCTGGTTGCTGATCCTTTCTTAAATTTATATTTGAAACAATTCTTAGGAAATGTCTGAACATAAACAAATTGCTTCTTTTTTTTTCTTGCAAGAGAGAGAGGTAGTTGAAGAGGGAGAGAGAGAGAAATAGAGAATCAATTTTTATTTTTTTTTCATCTGGTTATGCTTTCTCTAACACTCAGTTGTGTATGTAGCGCTAGGGTTCGAACTCTGGTCCTCGTGCATGCTAGGCAAACACTAACCACTTAGCCACTGCTCCAGCCCCCAAATTATTCCTTTTTAATAAGATTAAATATTTGATTTTTTACAGTACTTAAATCAAAACACAGCTGAAACTTTTGTACTCTTTGCATATAGAATTATATCGGTTAAAATTTGAACTCTTAGTAATCTTGCTTTCAGTGAAGATCCAGAAACAAAGTAAACTTAAACTGTTTTTCCATTTACTAAAAATTTATAAAAACACACATAACATAACCTCTATATTTAATAGAATTCAAGAAGCCAAGAAAACTTGAGTTTGTACTTAGCAGGTGCTGTTTTAGTATTTTAACTTTGAAAGTTATTCAGATGTCTCATAACAAAAACATATATGAAGATTAATCTCATTTATGTTACATTAAAGTTACCCATTTTAAACTTAGGTTACCCATGAAAACCAAGATAGCAAACAAATCTAATTAACACTTTAAGCCAGTTATTCCTGCCGAAGAAAAATCCTTTAAGGCAACAGACATCCATTTTAAAGATTTTATAGAAATAAACACTTTGATTGACTGGTTACCAAAAGAAAATATGTGGGTTAGTAATTTCAAAGACATCTTTACTCTTACCAATTTATTTATTTTTTTAAAAAGAAGGGGTGAGAGAAAGAGAGGATCAATTTTATTTATACTGTCATATGGACTTTATTATTCCTATACTTAGTTGTTTATGTGGTGCTGGGGTTTAAATCTGGGTCCTCATATGTACCTAGCAAGCACTCTAAGTGCTGAGCCACTATTCTAATTCCTACTCTTACCAATTTAAATTTACCCATTTTGTTAAAGTTTCAACTAAGTCATGTGAACTAAAAGGCATTCATATCAATTTATTAAATTTATGAGCTCTCATTTGTCTCCATGCCAATTTTGGTATCATATGCTTGATTTATAGACACAAATGTATATTGTAGACACAAATAAAACACTGGGGTGCACACATACACTTAAAAACCAATAGGACACAAAAAAATCATATCTTTTTGCCAAGTATTAGATCTCTACAGGTAGATGACAAGACAGCTACAGATATTTATTATATAGTCTCTATTGGATTTAAACCTTTAAAAATTAAAATATACCCTGCAACAGATTTTACATTGTTACTGAAACTTAGGGCCTGTGCAGTGGGGGATACTAGGAATAGAGTCTCAGCCAAGGTGGATGCTGAAATCAAAGGTTCAGGTGACCACATGTCCTCCAGGTGGTTTGAGTTCACTCCCAACATCACCTCTGTTTACTTCCCTCCTTAGGACTCTGTGAAAGGAGATCTCTCTTTTTCCAGTGCAGTTGAGAGACAACCCTTAAAAATGTGGCCTCCAAATAAAAACAGTACAGAACAAAAAGCAGAAGGGAAAAAAACCTCGAGTTAGACAAAGCAAGACTGATTGGGGGAAAACATTTTAATTTAAGTGTGCAGGGTCAAAGGTGACTTCACAAGGAAAACTAATTTCAATCAAAAAAGACAGATTTTTTTTCCAAAAATGAAATGGCCATAACTACTCCAGTAAAGAAGCACGTGGAACATCTTTACCAGACCAAAGTGCACATTTGGATCAGATTAGAATCAGACCAGATAATGAAGGAATGTGGGAGCCCAGGAGGTCCTCAGAAAAAAAGTTCTTTTAGAAAAAGAAAACTTGTACATATGGGATCATTCCACTTTCCTTCCCTGTGCCAATCTAGAGAGAAAAGAAAACCCTAGTGGGACTTAGGGAGTCCCCCGACATTCCCAGGTCTGTCCTATCCATTTCCTCAAGTGGGGTCCCTGTGATTTGGAGTGACCCTACTGCATTGTCCCCAAAGCAAAATGTAGACATCTTAAGTATCCTCACAAGGCTTGGGACCTGAAGCAGCTGGCTTCAGCAGATCCCTTCCCCTCTGTCTCCTCATAACTTACTGAGAGAGTAGAACCCCAGAGTACAAGAAAGCCCACAGCAATCTGGGTTTGAACTGATTTGGACAATTCCTCAATCAGGTATTCCTGATTGAGGAATTCCATCTAGCAAGTAAGATGGTATTATTGTTTATGCTTCCCTCAAAGACCATCTCTCCCCACTCTCCCACTGGTGTTTGGCCCAAAATTAGGAATGTTTTCCCCAAGGTTCCGTGGGTCTGAAGAATCAGAGTGTACGAGTATTTGTGCCAGATAAAGTATTACCCATCTGAAAGGAAAGGGGGGTAAGATTGTCCCTTGGCATCCCTCCATTATCTGAACCAGATGGAGACATCCTTCAATCCCTCATAGTCCTCAAAGCCATTGGCAACCACACCTTGAAGCCTGAATAGCACTCTTACGTCAGTAGGATTAGTCTCCCCTATTGACACCTCACTGAAGACCTCACTCCAAGTATTCTTTATCTCCTGTGATCTTCAAAATGTTAATGACCACATACTGATGCCTGATTTGAATTTGGGCAGGCTGGATTAGTTGCTTTTACCAGTGCATGATCCACAAAATCCCTTTTCTTTGTGCCATTTCCATTTGTAGATACCCTGTATTCACACCAGGGAGTAGCCCCAACCAGAGACTTAGAGTGCTTCTAAGAGAGACTGCAGTTTCTCAGTCAAACATGTTACCATGAAAGGAGACTAAAGCAAGATCCGAGCAACATTCTCTCTGCAAAAGGCCGAGGGATGGACAAGCTTTACTCCAGCAAAGCCTTTCCCCGGAGTGCTGGGTCTAGCAGCTGCACTCTCTGCTTTTAACTGGCTCATGGGGTCCTGGTTTTTTTGATGGAGACAGAGTATATAAAATGGAGAATAGAACTTCTGGAATAAAAGAATATGATAGAGCATTAGTCTGTTTCATGCACCTTTCTAAAGAGGGCCCCATGTTGGGTGCCAAAAGATGAAACCATAGTTTGAGATGAAGCTAGATTCTCTGCTTCACCAATTTATTTCTTTATCCTCATGAATTTAAAGAATAAAATCCACAGACAAAAAATAGAAGGCAAGATTGAATGGAGCAGGATTTATCTAAGTGAGGAGAAAAGAGAACTCCTGCAAGGTGACAGCGAAACTAACAGCAAGTTTCCCCACGTAAATGTACTTACTAGTCTAGGGGCTTATATAAGTTCTGGGTAAGACATTGATCAAAACCCATGCTAAATAGATATTAGGAGAGTACCAAAGCTATTGGATTGGCTCATGGTCTTCTGATGGTCTGTGTCCTTTAGCCCTTGAATTTGAACTTCCATTAGTGTCTGCCTCCACCTTCTGTTTTCCTGCTGCTCTAGAGCAGAGGAATTGGCTAAACTGTTTGGAATGAATTATGAAATGGAAACAATAACTACACATAGGGCAACTTGAAGACGAGCCATTATGACATGCAAAAGCCCAGCTCAGTGGTCAGCACCCAGGAGGTACCAGTTAGCTTCCACTTTGACAATTGTGGGACATCAGCTTCTGCGCCAATGATACAGGACTCTTCAACTCTCTGGGGTTCCCAAAACTCCATGCCCATCTCCACATTATCAGACCCTGCTGTGATGGCAAAAGTCCAAGACTGTTCCCTCCAGGAATCTGAAGGTTAAACCTCCTAACTTTACTTCCCACTTTTCCATTTCTTCCAGTCTCAGATACATGCCCACATGCTTTTCTTCTTGGAACAACCCCTGGTTGTTAGTCTGGCTTCTCTTATTTAACTCAGAACCTCCACTCCAATCCACCATTTTGGCTTTTCTGATATCTTTCTTTCTTTCTGAATTTTCTGGTTACAATTTCAGTTAGTTATCCCATTCTCCAGGATTGAGGAATTCAACGCTCAACTCACTTCGCGCTTGATTCTTCTTTCTTCCACGGAGTCTGAAAGCCAATCATCAGAGCCTACCATTTTCACTCTAACATGTGTCTTTGCCACTGTCCAAATTACCAAACTTCCCTAATTCATTTCCTCATATTTGAAATGTGGAATGAACTCCTACCCTCAGGGATGACACACAGGTTAGACGGTTTGGAGAAGGCACAACTCATGTTTTATTGTTAAGATTTCCCTCACTCTGTCAAAGAAAACTTTATTCAATGATACTTGTTAAAGAACAATAGGGAAAACTTCACTCAGTGCCATCCCAATTATAGGGACCTTTGCGATTTCATTTTGTGGTAAAGAAGAGAGGTTGGGCTCAACTCAGAGTACACAGAAGTGAATGGGAATCTGTAGCCAAGGAGCATGGTAAGGGGACCAGAGGACTGAAAATGACAGAGAGGAAACAGTCGAAGCAGGAGGGCTACTGGTTGTTTTGTCAGCTTTTCATGATATGACCAAGAGATCTGATAACAATTTTAGAGAGGAAAGTTTCAGTGGTCTCGGTCCGTAGACAGCTGGCTTCATTGCTCTGGGCCTGAGATGGGAAGGTTGGTGGAGGAAAGGAACTCAGGACTTGGCAACCAGGGAACAGAGGGAGCTCCGCTCAGCAGGTGCAAAACCCAAACCCTGGAGGCATGCCCCCAGCGACACCCTCCTGCAGCCGGACCCTACCTTCCTACAGCCACCACTCAGATGATCCACTCGAGTGTATCAAAACACTGATTGGGTTAAAGCTTTCCTGACCTGATTGCTTTACCTCTGAACTTTCTTGCATTCCCTCACACCTGGTCTTTTGGGGGATACCTTATATCTGCACCATTACACTCTTCAAACCAGCCTCATAGTGTTCTTGCTGAAGACAGTCTGCATGGTGACAGACAGCACCTGGGAGAGTCTGGTGTATGGCGAGGAACCTGATAAGACATCGAGAGTGATCAGATGTCAAGGGTGGGGTACTATTAAATTGACTTGGCAAGTGTTGGTTAAGATGGCACCTAAGGTGCTTCTCTTCCAGATTTTGGCGGGCCCCTGCTCCATGATGCTCTCCCCATGGCGACTCCCACAATCACTGAAGGACTGACCCGCCACCTTTCAAAATTGAAAAATTATTTCCAACCAATAAAGCTAAGATACATCAGCCTTACGTAAAACTCCTCCCCTGGCGGCTTAAAAACCTGCCGCTTCTTCTCTTTGCTCTCTTGCTTTCCTGCTGCCTCTTCAATAAAGATCTCGAACGGACTCATGGTTGTCAGCTCATTGAGTCTTAAATCTTAATTTTGGGTTTAAGAGTCACCTTATTGTTTTCAGGAAGATTCTTTGATAAAATTGGATTTCATTAGAAAGTGCACGGAGGTTCAGGAGGAGACTGGTCAATCGCCCTCTTCTTCAAGGTGGGAAGAGTCTGTGTGCTGTCTTTTGAACACTCTAAGTCTATTTTCTCATTTAGAAGCCTTTTGTTCACTAAGTACCAGGCATTGAGAGTGGACAACATGCTAGATCACGCCGTCAGCCAGGCATTTAAGGGGGGAGTTTCTATGGAAAATAAAAGACTAGGAGTTAGAAACCTAGTATCTGAGTCCAAAGGACAGCCAGTCATGATGACCAGATGCTGGGCTTATAGCCCTTCAGATGGAGTGCACACAGGCAGTGGCAATCTGACAGATTTCATGTCACATAAGCTGTCCACGGCCAGCCACTGTGGTGATTCCTCCGAAGCCCATGCTGAGCTGTTCTGCTTCCACGTGCAGGGCGTGAAAGAGGAGAGTTTAACTTCACCAATTCTCTAAGTCAGAGGAGTGGGAGAAAATTGGAAATATCATCTTGGAGAGTTGTAGCCAGATGTTGGAGGGAGCTAGAAGAACTCAGGATTCAGTCCAGTTTGTAAATAACAAAGCCTCAGATTCAATTAGCAGGGCCAGAACTTAATTAGAGGTGCACTACATTTTTCTCTGCTCAAGCATCCTCGTTTCTAACAATGATAACCAGGAGACTGACTCGTTTGCAACATAAGCTCTGTCTCATTAACCTTGGCCTGAGTCTTTCCTGAAGTGCAGAAGGAATACTAATTAACCACTCAGGCTCTTTCTGAGTTTGCTTTGCTGGAACCTTCCATGAGAAATCTCAGATTGGACTTCTGAATGTCTCTAGAGGCCAGGAAAACAAGCCAAGTTCTTGCAGAGGTCTATATTTCAGAGTCTTTTCCACGAATCTCGTTGAAGAGGATGCAACTTTGTACTATAGATGTCAAAGCTTTTAGAGAAGAATCAAAACAAACCACAACTGTCCTTGAATCGCAATGGCCATGCTAAAGGTCTAAGGACAGCTCAGGACATTGATGCAGTCAACAAGACGTGGTTATTTCTGTGGTACACAACATGTTCACATAATTTTGACAGAGAAGACCAAATTCTAATCTTGCTCCAGTGTACTCTTAACACTGAAGCTAATTTTTTAAAAAGACTTATCAATGTGTCCATTCAATCCCTGACATTTTTGATCACATAAGATAATGTTTTTTCCAAAATTCCTTTTTCCACAAAAGTTTAGCCCAGCAAAAAAATCTTAATTAATTTTCTCACTTTTCAGAGAGCTGGTACCTCTAGCTCTCCAAATTTCACGAGGTCAAAATAGGAATAGCCACTTTTACAATAGGTCCAGGACAGAGATAAAGCAGTGATGGTTATAGCACTGGCTGGCATGCGTGAGGACCTGGGTTCAAACCCAAGTACAACATACACAGTGACGTGTCGTAGCAACAAAAGCCACACGAAAGGCTGAATAAAACTGGTTGTCTATTTCTCTCTCTCACTGTCCCTCTCTTTCTTTAAAAAACAAAACAAGACAAAAAATACCCAATAGGTCCAGGTCCCTTGGCTTTAGTTGATGGGGCCAATGGAAGGCACTAGATCAGGTCTCTCCAGGAATCAGAGGTCATCTGTGGATATATGGATTTGGAACCACAAGATTCCATTGTTAACCTAAATCCTCCTTGAGCAAAGGAGATACAAACTTAAGAAGAGTCACCAGCAAGAAACCAGTTTCATCAGTCTGCAGCTGATGCAGAAGAACCAGACAGAAAGCCCCATATTCGTGAGAAAGCCCCCACCCTTTCCATTCAACACTAGGGCCGCTTGTATGCCCTGCTTACCATCTCGTGAATCTTCTTTCCTTTCCCCTGCTTGTTCAAGACAGTGACATTTGGAACTGGTGTCTGAACCGATGTAACACGAGAGGAGATCGTCCTGTCTCGAGAGAGGGCCACCCTTGGGGCCATGGTGCCTGGAATCCCATTCTGCCCCGTTGATCATTGGCTGTGTGACCTCAGGCCAGTTACTTCACATTTCTGCTTCCTGTGGTCAGTGGAATTGAGAGTATCAAAATCATTCTATTGTTGGAGGTTCCATAAGGAAATGTGTCTCAGATGTGAAGCCTCCTTGCTAAGAGCACTTTCAGCACCCAAGAGGGTCAGCCCTGCCTTTGTTAGTAGAGCTGCCAAGCGAATTCCTGACTCTTAGGCCCTTGGAACACAATATCCACACTCAGAACAAACTGGCATTCGTAACTCTTGCCTCACAAACCATTGCTCACTTTGCTGCTGGATTCCACTTTCTCAACAGTTCTAGGAAGGAAGCTCAGTCGAGACACTCCCTCCTCAGTGGGGCTCTTGATTCTGCATCCACAGAAGCTCTTCCCGTCCTTCCAGCGTCTATTCCATGAGGCATGGAGTGTGGTGGCTGATGGCCATCTTCCATGCTGTGGTTCCTGACCCACTGCCTAGCTCTGTGAGCTCACCAGTCTCTCTGTGCCTCAGTTTCCTCACATGCAAGTTAGGGATGTCATGATACCTACCTGTGAGATGGTTCTAAGGACTACATAACTTGATACCCAGAAACTGCTGAGAGTAGTGGCTGGCACCTGGAAGTCCCCATGATCGTCAGCCATCATGACCCTAGGAAATACAATTGTCACCATCTCTCACCCAAACTGCTGCCAAATCTTCTGTTAAGGGAGCTCACTCCATCCCGCAATGCTGGAGGGTGGGACTCTGGGAGCCACCTCCCACTCCCTGGCGAGTGCAGATCTTGTTTACTTAGTCTGGTGCAGACTGGCTTGAAGCAGGTTCTGCTGCTGCCTGCTACCTCCATACCTCCTCAGAGTGACTTAGAGCTTCTGGAGCCACCAGGCTCTCTCCCCATCCTCAGCTGCTGTTCTACATTCATGTGTCAAGGCCAAGCTCATGCACCGCACCGTCTTTGATCCTTGCCCCTCTCTGACCCACTTTGGTCTTCCTTCCCCACCCTCTGATGTTTCTCTAGAGTCCTTTCCAGAGTCTTCCTTAATCTGATGCCTGAAACTTGGGTGAGGATCATCACTGTCGCTCACGCAGTTCTGTGCTCTCGGCCACATTCACGCAGGGCCCCTCCTGCGTGGCACAGCCGTTCAGCCCCTGGTTGCTCCCCGCCTGCCCTCTGGACAGACATTGAACCTTTCAGCTTTCCCAGCGCTGCTCAATACCTGATCACAAACACATCCCAGTGAATTTTTGCTGTTCTAGAGAAAGGAGAAGATCACACAGGGCTCCTGGGGGACTGTCCCGTCTGTAATGCGGCCACTGAGCAGCAGGACCAGAAGTTCTGTGTTTGAGGCAGGGAGCACGGCACCTGTCAGTTCCCTGTCTGGGGAGAGTTGCCCTGAAGTGAGCCAGATGTGGAGCAGCGGGTTCTGCTCCACCTGTCTCCAGTGGTCCCTCCCATACCCCACTGCCCACTCTGACCTCAGGGCAGCCTGATTCTGCTCACTTTCCAAGTTGCCTACCATACACTTATCTTGACTCGGGACTCACACATCCTTAGGACTCTGGATGCAAGGTCTTGGCCTCTCTTGCTTGGGGGTGAAAGTCTCCTTTCCATTTCTATGTTCTGAGTACCCCACACCTTTCTCGGGACACCTCTGTGATTGACTTCAGGGCCTTCCTCGTCTACAACCTCTGCTCCCTACGAGACGCAGAATCTTCTTCCCCACTCCTTTACTCTGAAGTCTTGAGGTTTGTTTTTGGCAAAATACAAAAAATAAATGCCACCACAGGACATCAAAACACACAAGAGAGTTAAAACATGCGTCTCAGACCTTGAGAAACCATGCCTGTGCCAGCTCTTCCTCAAACCTCTGCCTAGGCTGCCCCAAGTCAGTTCCTGCCAAGCCTAGCAGAAAGGAAGGGGTGCAAGAAGCAGGGCTAAGGTCCAAGTAGGATTCAAGGCAGGGAAGGACCAGCCTCCATCAGTGGAGCCGGGTACCCTGCTGGCCCAGATCTCAGCCCCAGTGCCTCATTTACCAAAACTGTGCAAAATAAATCCTAATCTTATGCAAAAGATTCTAGGCCTTGGCATTTGGCCTAACTTATATTGGTTTTTATGCACAAAAAGAACCGATAAAATTTTTAATCATGGTTTGAAAAAAGATCCATTATTTTAAGCTACTGAATGTTTGGGTGATTACTTAAACAAAAACCAACTATATCCCTTACTTCTTTCATCTGCATCAGGGTAAAATGGGAAATAATGCTTAGCATACAGGCTAATTCCATTACATATAACATTTAATACATAATTCCTATCAAATAGCTTATCTAACGCACACAGTAGGCACTGCACACACTGTTGATCCCTCCTTCTGACGAACTCTGAAGTTCTAGAACCACCTCTCATTCTTGCTTTGGGTAGTTTGAAGAGCGATGGCGCCCTTACCAAAGTGAATGCGGGTGTGATCCCAGCTTGGACGATGACTGCAAGAGCAGGCAGGCACACCGCGATTAGCAGACTCCGACGGAGGGAACCGAGGGGAACCGCACTCTTCCCGGCTGCCTGCTGATGTATTCCACCTTGGCTGGGGGAGTGTGTGCAGATCGATGCAGAAGTCAAGCCAGTCTCCAGGAAAGCCTTGGCTGACGTTCCTGTTTTGCTCATCTTGGAAGAAAGCGCCATCATACGCCTCACCATGTGGCTTGGCTCCCACACTTTCCCTCAGAATATGATTAATTGCTCTCTAAATAATAAAAGTCTTCCAGGAACAATAGAAAGCAGCTACTACCAATTATTCATACATATTCAGCTGAAGGCTGGTGGGAAGTCAGATTCCCGATAGGGCCTGAGCTGGCATTGGAAGTGGCATTGGAACGCAGAGACATAGAACTGCGCAGAACGATATTGACCTCAGCGAGCTTGGGGAGAGCTGTGAGAGTGTCAGGCTCGCCTCCCCAGACATCGGGAGTGTTTGTGGACTGATGCCAAGGATTGGGTCTGAAAGGCAGCAGCCTCTTTCGATCTGTGACCACTCGGGGTACCAGGCCAGGGGTGAGCAGGATTCCTCAGGCCATCAACACATTGTTTTATTTCCCTTTTGATTCCACAGGTCCCATCCACCCATTTGGAAATTATTTACTGCCCATTTAGACGCTTGAAGAGACAAAGAGACTTAGGCCCACCTGCTCTCCAGAAAGCCACATTCCAGGAAGGGAAACAGAAACGCAGAGAGGAGCTGCCGTTTGGCAGAGGCTGACAGTGAATAGGGTGGGTGAACGGAGGGAGGAAGCTTCAAGGTGGGGGCATCTGAGCAAGGGAGCATCCGAGGAGGGGAAGCAACAGCTGAAGAATTCAGCGCTGAGTGTGGACCTGCAATCCAGGGCCCCAAAAATGCAGGCTTCTCCATCTCATGTTGGTTTTATGCTGCTGAAGCTTGGCCAGTGGAAAAGACTGCAGAGAGCTCTGGAATGCTTTCTTCCTGAGTCCTCTGGGACTGGGGGGCACAGAGGACCCCTCCAGTCTTGGTGCCGCCTGGCTGCCCTGACTCCTCCGCTGGGGACTGCCCCAGGCTTTCTTGGGCGGGCTCATTTTGGCTCCAGACATCTTTCTGGGAGAGGCGATGCCTGCATAATCCAACTGGAGACCTTAGAGTTAGGAAAACATGAGAACCACACTTTGTTTAGACTTTCCAAAGTTTCGAGAAAAGTTCAAGGAGAAGGGACGGAAAGCAGCGGAGAAATGTAAGAAAGAGAAGGGACACAAGAGTATGAGGCAGGACGAGGGGACTCGGCAGAACCAAAGCAATGCACTTCACTCCAGAAGATTCTTGCCTTAAATCTCAGACCAGTGGGCTGCAACCCCCGGAATGTGAGTAACACTTCAAGACCCTCATGTGGCGGGCAGTAACGATTTAAATGTGCCGTGTTCCTGTGACAGCTACACCAGACCTCGGGCTCAGTGCAGCAGCATAGTCCCTCCCTGTTGCGGAGATCTGCAGCGACCTACAGCAAGACCCTTCGCACCACTTTCATGCAGGAGCACAAAGTTGGATTTCAAGGACAGGGCTTTTTACCTCCCCCTCTCCCTGTCCTCTTCCACCTCCCCCTCCCCCTCCCCCTCCTTCTCTTTGATTTGGCTTAAAATGTCTACCTTACCCCATTCCCCCCTGATTTCATGTAAGTGCCCCAGTGGCAGAGCCTGGGCATAGAGGTGATGGACACCCAGCTGTCAGTGTCTCTTCTCAGTGCTCAGCGAGATTACCATGCGACTGCTGACCTGGTTGCTGGCACATGGACATTCTCACACTGCAGAGATACCTGCCTGCACTGGCCCTCGGAGCCAACTCCTATCTGTCCCTTCAAGTAATTGTCACAAAGCCAGGAGGGTTGTCACAGGTGTAGTCACATTGATGGGTGGCCACCAGAATCTGAGATTTCCAAGACTGTCAGGAATCAAGTTCTGGACTCCAGCTTCCATAGGCTGAGTGGAACCTCTCTAGTGCTAACAATGACAGGCATGCAGTACCTTCCTCACCTATTATCCATATGCCATGTGGTGCAGCTGTCCGAATGCAGGTTATTTTCCCTATTAGGTCATTGAAAGACTTGAGAATCAGAGAAAACACTTGTCCGAGTTCACTGAGTGAGTAAACCACAGGGTCTCTCTGACTTCCTGTTTCCTATGATTTCCTTAACATCCTTGGCCAGCGGGCCACCAATTGCCCTAAGATTAGGGATTCTTCCTCATTATGCTGTCTCTCAATTTTGCTTCTGGAAGAAACCAGAGTATTCATTCAGCAAGCATTTAGGAACCAAATGCTGTGCTGGAGAGGAGATAAGACAGATAAAGAGGAAAGAGGTCAGCTGTCCAATAGCAGACTCCACTGCACATAACCAGAATACAACCATCGTGTTGGCCTCTTTAATAAAGAATCCAGAGGGCCACTGTGTGACAAGGACAGAGACTGGCAGGTTTTGTTTTGTTTTTTAAAAGAGAGAGGGACAGTGAGAGAACCAATTTTATTTAGTTTTTCAATGTGGCTTTCATTGCTCCGAGACTTCGTTGTGTACGTGGTGCTGGGGTTTGAACTCATGTACTCGCGCATGCCAGGAAAGTGGCATAACCACTAAGCCACCGTTCCAGCCCCTGAAACTGGCAGTTTTAAACCGCATTTTGCCACTGTGGGAGCTGTCATTGCATTCCCCATGGGCATGGCTTCTCGCCTCCAGCTGCTGTAGGAACTGGCTGGAGGGAGGCCCCAGAGGTCAGCGTCAACAGTCGCAGTCAGGTCCTTAGCAGATGAAGGTTGCACAGAACTAAGGCCCAGGTGAGGCCATGAAGTTCTGTGCCAGGTGGACCTGTATCAGGCAGGTTTAGTGCTCACCTCTCACATGTTCTGACTGCAAAGGCTGCATGAGTATGGAATCTGCATACCAGGAAGCAGGGGAAGGAAAGGCAGGCCCCAAAACCACAGAACTCCAACCGAGGGTGGACCTCCAGGGCTGCCAATAAATATGCAGAGGCAATTCTGGGCAGGAGGGGGCGCTAGAGGGCCGCAGCGGGAAGCACCACAGGTGCACACAGGAAGGTGGAGGCGGAATTGGGTCAGGGTTGCAGGAACAGCTGGAACTACCTAGAAGTGAGGTTAGGACCCTGAGCTGGAGAGCGCTGCTGGTTGGGAGGGGCAGTAGGCATGTGGCCAAGGCATACCAGGAGAGAAGGATCTTCGAGAGGCGGATTCTGTATTTAGGAACCATAGCACAGAGGCAGGATGGCACATGGAGCATGCTCAGAGATGTGGCTGCTGCCTTGTCGCCTGCTCTTGCATGTCCTAATTCTGGGGGCCAAGCCATACCCTACTCCAGGTGACCCTGACCCCACTGCAGCAGCGGGTCCTTCATCTATGGCACTCTGGGTCACACCTCCAAAGGTGAGTCCATATGTGGATCTCTTTGGGAACAAAACTTACAAAAGTAGAGAGTTTGATGACGAAGACTCCTATCGGTAATGTGAAAGAGAATTTGGCTTAATCACCCTGGTAATGGAGGGTCCTCAATGACTTTTAACAGTTGTATCACAACCCAGGAAGAGACAGCACACTGAGAATAGGGGGGTACAGAGGAGGAGAGAGGAGCAGAGCCCTCCAGAAGAGGGGAGAGGACCACAGCCCTCCAGCAGAGCCCGGGAGCAGCACAGGAGATTGCAGAGGATGTGACCCAGACTGTTCAAGAGTGTTCAGTCACACCTTGTTCTGAAGTGCCACCAGGATAAGGTGAATGCATCCCCAACTGGGAACGCAGAGCAGACTGCGTGTTTTCCCCACAGCCCCTGAATTGCACACAGGCCCCAAACCCAGCACCTTGGGACTGTTCCCCTTTAAGCCTGGCTGTCTGGCCTCCTGGCTGCCCGGACTGTGCATTTCTTTGCAGGTGCGTTTGCTTGTATTTTGCAAAACAGAAACTCGCTTTGTTGTAACTTTCCCTCTTTTCTGTCCCTCTTCATTGTCTGCATCTCCTAATTGGTATTTGTAATAACTCCCAGTTTAGTATCATCTGCAAGTTTCATTACCATGCTGATTGCTCCTTTGTCATTAATAAAAACATTGAATTATTATTTAACATTCATTGTGCACCAGCGATGTATTAGGAGTGGAGCAGAATAGAGAAACAGATCCCGCTTTATCTGCAACCTCATTTTCTTGTCCCTGAAAAGTTCTCAAATAGCTGAGCACAGTGGAGTTTTTGTCCCCGTCCTTTGTGGGCCCCCACGAAGTATTCAGGCCCTCTTGTGCAGGGTGCAGGGTGGACTCATCAAGCCAAGTTTCCAGAGAGTCCCTCTCCAGACAGTGAGCTTTGTTTCCCAGGCAGTCACCTCTCAGCTGTTGCTCTTGCCTTCGATCCGCAATTTATGTCTTTTCAGTTTCACCTCATGCCTGGGCTACAACTATACAGCTGATCATTTATTTGCTCACTCAAGCAGCAGACGTTAATTGAGCACTAGCTATGCTCAGGCACGTGCAGCTGTTCTGAAAACAGCACTCCTTCGTGATCTGTGTTTTCCCTCCTTATCCTGCCGCTGCCTGAACGCTCCTCCTCCCCGCCCTGCTCAGGACGCCTGCCTTCCGGAGCCTGCCCTGCTCCAAGGCAGTTTTCACTCAGCCCCTTCTGTTCCCAAAGGGGTCTCCTGCATCCTCTCCCATGAGAGTGTGATGGTCTACACCGTGAGTCCTCCGGAACACTGGCCAGAGCTCTGTACTCTTGTTCGACACAGGCTTCTTCCGCAGAGCAGGTGTCCGCGGAAGAGCTGCCTGGGCCGGGGCCGGCTGCGCTGTAGCATCACCTGCACACCTCTGCTGGCCTCAGGTGCAGCCAGTCTCCTCCACAACGACCCCATGCATTCTGCCAACATTCGCTTCTGTTGGTTTAGATTTCACTCTGGCTCAGTTTCAGTCTATTTCAGCTTGTGGGGAATGCAGATTTCCAAGGTGATCCTTTCCTACCAAGGGCTCTGCAGTCATGGAGACACCGTTAGGAAAGGTGCTATGCTGTGGCCTGTCCTCTGGGCCCAAGCCAGGCTGCACCTAACCAGCCTCTCTCACACCCTTCCTATAAGGCCACCCTGTGACTATCAGCTGCTCTTGACACTCAGTGGCCTTGGCCTCTTCCTCAGCCCCGTGTTCATTGCTACAGGCTGTGGGCTTGGGCCATGACCCCATAGTCTACCAGTCACTTATTACTGGGCAAGAGTCTTAATGATTCTGAATCTTGCTTTCCTTACCTAGGAAGTGAGGAATTGTGGCAATAAGAGTCTTTTTTCTTCCTAGGGGGTTTGTAGCTTCTTCTGAACAGAATGCTGACACAGGAAGTACGGTGCCTGACCAGCAGGGGACACCCTCTCCCCTGTTCTGCAGTGGATACCATTTCCAGCCTAAGACAAGATTCTCAGGAAGGAGTGTCTAGGGGATGGGGGTGGAAAGGTGTGTTTGCAGGTTTAAAAGCATCCCTGGTATGTGTCTGAGCTAACCATTCCCCCTCGGGGGCCTCGGGCCATCTTTGCCATTCACTGTCCTGGCATAGAAGGAGTGGGACCTTCTACTTTCTGTCCTCCACAGAACACAGTATAAACCCTTCCACTCACGTGACTGAGGGATGTCTCTGAAGGTCAGTGGGGCATATCAGGGAAGCAGGATGGGGACAACTAACAGGAAAACGCTTCAGTCAGGTAGACCTGGGCTCCCAGTTCCATCCTGCCACCTTGTTGATGACCCTGTGGCATGTGGTCCTCTACGAGCCCATCTTCTTACAGTAATGTGGAGAAGATAGGACCTGCAGGGCTGTAAACCTTAACAGGACCCACGGAAAGAGGAAGCCAGGTGCTGTCTGGTGGGAGCTTCCCGTTGTGACAGGGATTTCTCCCAAACTGAAGTTGGCTTTCATTTGTCTTCTGTCACCCTCAGCTCCAGCCTAATGGCCTTTTCATCTATTTAGCCAACAACCCCAAGGACTGCCCAGGCTTCCGCACACTCACACCCACACTGCTGGCAATGGGAGGCAGATCCCTTCAATGAGAAGCATTTGGTATGTCCCAACTGTGTGTCTTGTAGGAATAGAGTTGGTGACGCAAAGAAAAAAATCCATGCTTACAATGCTTGTTGCCAAGTCCCCAGATAAAACCAACAATGCAGTCCAACTGCCAGAAACTTTCGGAGTTTTTCACTTTTGCATTGGGGATCTTTAAAAAATGTTATGGTGCAGTGAGAAACCGAGGAGAAAAGTGTCGTCCTTGCTGGATCTCTCCTGTGCAGTGAGAACGTGCCTGAACGTTCTGCGGGGATTTGGAATCCATAATAAAGAAGTAAGTAGAACAAATGAAAACAAATTTTTAAAAAGACTCAGATAATTACCCAGGAAACAAGTGACTTCTCTGAATGCAAATTAGGATTTTCCCATATGGAGAATTTTCTTCTTTTTTTTTTGGTGTTTTTTGGTGTTTTTTTTTTTTTACCACTTTGCCATTTATCCCAGAAAGATTCTGTGAAGTACATTTTATCCTTGCTTCTAGATGAGGAAACCAGTGCTCCCAGGCTGAGGCACATGCACAGGAAATTGCCACCTGTGCCTAGAATCCAGCCCTCTCTGGCCCCGGCAGCCATGACCAGGCTGTCATGGCACCCTGTCTCCCGTGCACACCTGGAGTGACTAGGAGGGAGGAGCAAGCTGTGACCTGGCAGGGAGCAGGTATGGCTGGGTCACTCACTGCAGAACCAGGTTGAGTCCAAGCCCGGCTCACAATCTGGCCACCTCACCTTCTTCCGGGTGAGGCCTGCAAAGTGAGGTCAGCATCAGGGTAGTATAGGCCAGCTCAGTGCTGTCCTTTCCCTGCAGCACTATAATTTGGGTTCCCCTTGAGTTTCTTACGTTTATAAGCACTGACAGAATTTCGCCAAAATGTTTTTGGAAACAAATGCTGATGTGTCTACACACACATGGATCCCATGATAAACAGCAGTGTTCTGGGGCAATTTCCACAGCCAGGTTTGCTCGAGGGACTGGAGGTTCAACTAGTGTGGGCAACAGTTGCTTCTGGACGGCCCCCAAGCATCAGCAGAGGCAGCTGGGCCTCACCAGCCTCCTCAGATTGGCCTCACTGGGGCCAGTGTCCACACGTGGCCCATATGGGTTTGGTGTGTCCCCCTGCCCCTGCCGAAAGATGTCCTAATCCCAGAACCTGTGAAATGACCTTACATAAATAGGGTCTTTGCAGAGTGGGTCCTAGTCCAATATAACTGTCCTTATAAAAGGGAAAGTTTCCAGACAGGCATGTGGGGAGAAGGCCATGTGAAAGTGGAGGCAGGAACTGGGATGATGCTTCCACCAGCCAGGGATTCCGAGGATGGCCAGCCACCACCCAGAGAAAGCTCTAGAAGGATCCAACCTGTGTCACCTTGATCTTGGACTTTCGGCCTTCAAAACTGTCCAACAACAAATACGTCACAACCTTCCAGGTTGTGACCATTTGTCATAGCAGCCTGAGGCAACAGATACTCTCCCAGAGGCTTTATAGAGGGCCACATTCCTGTGCCACTGAGGGCCACGCTCCAGGAGCCCCAACAGCTCCAGGAGCCCCAGTGCCACACAAGGTCACAGTGCTCGCTTGTTGGAGGGGGCTTCCCACGAAAGCTCTTCTCCCGTTTCCTTGGTCAACAGCTCCTGCTCTGCAAGAAGCAGGCCTCTGGACAGGTTGAAGGCCCTCACCTCGGGACCCCAAAACCTGCTGTTCACGTTTTTACTATAGCACTTGCCACTCTTTGTGGCAATTGACTGACTTTTCTGTCCCCTCTTCAGACTAAAGGCCCTTGAGATAAAATGTGCCTAGTACCTTGTGCCGACGTGAGCACCAGCTAAAATCATCTCTCCTTCAACCTGTGCCTCTTGACACTAAAAGTGGGTTCCAGAATTCAACACAGGATAGGTAACTAATTGTTCATCCCCAGGGTTAGTTTCCTATTAAAGAACGAGGTGTGCACCCTCCTTGAAGTTTAGATAAGGCAGAGGGAAAGGCCCTAATTGCTGGGTTCCTGTTCCAGTCGGCCCCTTCATCTGCAAGGCCTGCACTGAAGGCCTTGTAGAAAACATTCAGAACAGAATGGAAATACCTCCATGCTGAACATGCGGACCGATTTCCTTGTGATTTCTGCCTAAGCAATAGGTTTTAGCATCTATTTACATTTCATTAAGTTTTATGAGCAATCTAGAGATTATTTAAAGCACACACGAGGGTGTGCCCAGGTTACAGGCAAACACTACACCTTTTATAGAAGGAACTTGAATGTATGTGGGTTTTGGTATAGGAGGGGTTGGTTCTTGGAACTAGTCCCCTGCAGATATTGAAAGATAACTGCATTTCTTTTTTTTAATTATTTTTTTAAGAAAGGGGGGGAGAGAGAGAAAGAATCAATTTAATTTATTTTTTATGTGACTTTTGTTGCTCCAACACTTGGTTGTGTATGTGGTGCTGGGGTTCAAACCCACGTCCTCATGCATGCCAGGCAAGTGCTGTAACCACTGAGCCAACACTCCAGCCCCCTGTATTTCTTTTTAAACAAAATACATCCATATTTAATTTACCTTTTTTTTCCAAGCAGGAAAAGAATGTTCACTGTGTTTTGTGTTCTCAGTAAAATATGGCAGGTGATAAGCCCTTGTCTTTGTGGCCAGATGCAGGACACCTGGAGCAGGATGCTTCCTGGGGC
>PVKS010006753.1:53854-76672 GCA_004027875.1 Aplodontia rufa
TCCTCCCTTCCTCCAGTGGTACAGCCCCCCCCTTCCTCCAGTGGTACAGCCCCCATCCTACCCTCCCTGCCCTTCCTCCCTTCCTCCTCTAACCCCACATTTCCATTCTAGGCATCTACAAAAGAGGAGCCAAGCAGGTTTTACAAAAGTCACCTGTATTCCAGCCAAAATATCTTTAAAAAGAAATCCCTTAGCAAGGGGACAAACTACGTAAGACACAATACATTTAAAATATGTATTGAAATTACAAATCAGACCTTTCCATATGATTCAAAGTACAAAACACAACATTAAAAGGCGCCCAGTTCATTTATACATCACAGTGTTAGTGGCACAAATGTACTGACATTTCAAAAACACAAACCCAAATTTGTTTTGTTTTAGGTTTACCACCACTTGTCAAATGCGTCATGTATACATGTGCGTGACTCACTCATGCATGCTTCTATACAAATGAAATACACCACAGCAAAGTGAGCAAAGAGAGACAGGCACGTGGCACGTCACCACCGCTAACCCTCCTGGACCCATGGAAGACAGGACTGCAGGGACCAGAGGAGGGCTGCAGCACCCTGGGTCAAGACCAAACGGCATGCTCTCTCCCAGGAGACGCAGGAGCGCTGTGTCTCAACAGGGGCCCCTTCGCTCCATTTGGGGTTTTTGGCAATAATCAGTCACAATCTCTTTATTTTGCTTATTTTCATAAGGGCTTGGGTTAATTATAAGGACTAAACAAGCTTTGGTATGCTTTAAAGAGACCTTCATGGAGCTTTTTACATGCAAAACATTTTCCTTTGATGTTCATGATTTATACACACGCGCACACACGTATGTGTATATATATATGTGTGTGTATATACAATGGTGTATTTATTAATAAAATGGGAATCTGAGAAAATACAAAAAAACCCACCCTGGTTCTTTCCAACTCCCGATTTTTTAAAGACTACCAAGGAAAATTTTACCTTCTAATTTGTTCAATGACTCTTACCTTTTGGAAGCTAAGTGAGATGATCAGCTCATGGTGAAGAGCTTTTGCACCTCTGACATCCCCTTCGCAAGGTGGGACCTGTGTTCTAACCAGGAATTGGCCTGAGTCCCAAAGCAGTTTTAGGGAATGCTCTGTAAAGAGAGCCTGTTCCCTTGACAGAGGTGCCAGAGGTCGCTCTGCAGTCTGAGCCGAGGAGGAAGAAGTGGTTGGGACCGTGCCCATGCCATCAAGCTTTGCTTCTGCTCAGCTGCTAAGTCAGTCTTGGCCACCGAAGAGACCTGATGTCTCAAGGCATCTGGGGGGATCCAGGACACGTGGCCAAGCCGGACAGAAACCAGGCACCTGCAGCAAAACCTGATACCACGGTCAGCTGCCCAAGGGCCTCAGGTAACTTACAGGTCAGCTCCTGGCTGCCTGGGCTCCCCATGGGTCAGCCCTGCTGCAGCCCTGGCCTCTGTCTGAGGGCCTCTCCCAGCCCCAGGACTCTGGGCCTCTAAATGAATAAACATCATTTGTTTCCAGGGCATGAGAGGGAAAACCATCTGTAAAAGTAAGTGTCCAACCAGGACAAACCATGCCCAGTAACAGAAACGAGTCCACGTACTGTAGACAGCAGACCCAAGTTCATACCGAGGGGCGTCCTCCCTGACCTAGTTACACCCTCTGTCAAGCATGGTGAAGACCATACCACTGTGACAAATGGGTATGGCATTCTTCATTAAAAGAAAAGGATTCCAAGGAGAGGAAAATGCAAGTTTACGCATCTCAATGTGATCTTGCTGGCATTTACTTAGGGGAAGGGCAGTTTTACTTTTATTACTAAATCACACTGAGCAAACGGAGGCGTGTTTGACAGAGGCTCAGAGCAAGTCACGCTACTATGACTGTGCTGGCTGGCCCTGCATCGCTGTGGTCCCTCCCTGGTCAAACCACATGATTTTGAAGCATATTGCACACGAAGGCACAAGATGGTAGGGGCTACAGATGTGCATGATCAGTCCAGAGACTCCTGGAGGACAGGATAGACCACCCCTCTAGAAATAAGGGGTCTGAGCTCCAGGCCCAGGGGTGCAACCTCTCTAAGGGCTCTGACTCCTACCCCAGGGATGGGGTCCTACTGAAAGAACTCCCGTGATTGAAAATAGCTATTCAAGGCAGAAAGGATGGGGCATCATGAAGGCCTACCCTGGGGGCCACTAGAAAGAGGGCCACATGCCTGCCACCTTTGATAGGCAGTGTGGTCAAGCAGCTGTTTCTACAAATTGCTGACTGAGGTCTCAAGTCCCCAGGCCACTGGCTCATGGAGTTTTCATTCCAACTATCCAACACCTCACCCTCTAGAGACCCACCACCCAGGCTTTACCAGAAAGATAGTCTCAGGTATGCCTTTCTTTAATTACTGAACTTTTAAAATTGAAATTACAAGGAGAACTTTTTGAACATAACAGACTGATCTTCTAAATGGCTTTTGTTTCATAAAGAAAATCGATACTAGAGGTGAAGAGAGAAGTGATTCTGTTTCTACTCAGCTATTCACGGTCAAGGGCAAGACACACCAGGACCCAAGGCTGATGGTTGAAGATGCAGTCGAACACGCACAAAGCCATACGTCTTTAAAGTGTGCTTGCAATGAGCAAACAACAGAGATTAAAGGGCCCTGCTTCTGCTCCAGTCCTCAGCAGAACGCTCACAAAGTCTCAAGAAATTGCACTGTAATAAATTTATATTAGCCTTTCGTCCCTGACAAGCACGCGTGGCTCTGGCAGCCAACTCCCTTTAAAGGAAACACTTTCGCCACCTTCAGTCAAGTGATGGAGTCACGTATGTCTCCCTGCTGATCCGTGCATTTCACTGCAATGGAAACAGTCGTACTGTACCCTGGGAAAGACCAAGGGATAAAATCCTCACATCAGAAGAACAACATGGAATGAAAGTGTTTTCTCCAGTCAGGGCACACTGGTTAGCTACAGGGCTTGGAGCTGTGTAAGACACACACTTTTTCAAAATAACTAAAGTGTTTTAAAAATGAAAAATTCAGAAAGCTCTGCCCAGTCTCTAAGGGCCCCCAGCCTCTGGCAGGAGGCCCTGCCTCTCAGGATCAATATGCAATTTTCTTACTATCTCACTTAGAAACTGGGGCAAGAGGCCAAACCATAGTGATTCTGAGTGGAACTATTTCTCAGTAAACAATTAGTTTAGAAGACATTAAAAACTATTTGCTGCTAGCTGGGCATGAAGGGATGAGCCCTGGGGGTTGCGTTCAATCACAAAGGCAGAAGAACAAAAGGCGACTCTCTCAGAGAGGCTCCTTTAACATGTCAATATCTCCCAAAAACGCAGCCACATAGGACCTGCGCTTATAACAGTACACAGCTTACAGCATTCAGTTACTACAGCAAGTTTCAAGAAGAACAGAGTGCGTAAGGCTTTCTAAATCTCCTGAAAAGTGTTCGAGCCAGAAAAGTCACTTAACTAGAACTTCTTAAAATGCACATTTTAAGAAAGGCATAGGATGGTTCATATGCACCTTGTTGATTTTCACTACTCAGCTGGGAAAAAAGGAAAGCCTTCTAAAAAGGACCTCACTAGACGCCATTAGTACTAAAAACTTGTCATAAACAGAGTGCTTTTTCAAGTCAGAATAATCGGATTCTGTCTGAAGACAGCTATTCCTTAACAGACTTCTCTCGACATAGCGCCATCTTAAAGCCATGGAGCAGACGGACAACACTTGTAGGAGAAGGTCTCTTTAGCCCCCACCGGATGTCCCCAGTCTACCGCCACGGGGAGAAAGCAGCCTGGTGTGCTTTATGACACCCTTGGTCAGGTCTGCAGAGACTGATGATGCTGTGGGCACGCCCACCTGGCCATCCCCAGGATGAGGCGACCATGCCTGGGGCCTCGGCACATGTTCTGACATCAGTCCCTGGGATCACGGCACCCAGCCAGACACTGGAGCTTGATGGGGCACATAAGGCAAGAGAAACGTTTAGTGAGGGAGACGGGGTGGGGCGGGGAGCCGCACATCTCGGAGGCAGGGGTCCTGCTGCACGGGGCCTTCCTCTAGGTGGGGGATGGGTCGTCCTCGCCTTTGCTGCATTTGCATTTGCAGCAGAGCACAAAGGGAGTGGCCAGGAGCAGGAAAGGTGAGGCCACCAGGAGCAGCAGCCCAAAGCCAGCGAAAATGCCCACGACCTGGAGAAGGAAACCAAAGAGCAGAGGTAAGGAAGGCTGGTCCACAGGTTTCACAGCTGGAGCGTAAGCCACACACCCACCCACCATCCAGCATCCACCCACCCACCACGGTGCCTCCACCCATCCTTCTATCCCTCCACTGACCCACCCATCCATCCATCGACCGGTCCATGTAATCAACCACCCAGCCATGCCTTCATCCAGCTGTTCGACACCAATCATGCCTTCATTCACTCATATGACCTTCCCTGCAATTTCTACCCTTCATTTCCCTCCCTTTCGCTTCCATCTGTGCATCCGATAAACCGAGCTCTCTCTGAGCAGCCACTCTGAGCCAGAGAATGCAAAAGTTCAAGAGATCTCGGCCCTCACGGAGCACTGTGACCGGTGGAGAGACTGGGATCTAATTGATAATGCATCCTAAAGAAACTGCCCTCGGGTTCTGGGTGTAAAGGGATTCCCACCAACAGTCGCTCGCCTCCGCTAGAGGAAAGCTGAACTTGGGTCGTGGAGAGGAGTGCTCCCATTGGGAGGGAGTGGGGTGATGGAGATGTGCAGATGATTAGTATACAACAAAGACCAGGATAAAGCATTCCAGATGAAAGAAGGAGAAAGGCACAGCCATGGTAAGTTAGGGAATGACCTGACACTTGTCATTCCTGGGGTTCAAAGCCCAAAACTGATATAAATTCTGATCGTTTTAAAACATGATTTACCTAGGTTTGTGTAAATCCCGAAAGGAATAAGCTTAAAACATAGTCATGCTGTGGTCAAAATTAGACAACACCACTGTTCAAAGGAAGACAGAGTCTGCTTTCTGACTCACCTGTCATCAGCTCCAACCCTCCCAGGCTGCAGGGAGTGTGGAACTGAGATCTGAAGATGGAGTTGGACCGCCACCTAGTGTTCAGAGCAGCAAGTGCGTGCATGCCCTGGGCATGCCCTGATCATGCCCTCCTCACCACCCCTCGGTGGGTGGGCCTGGTTTCTCAACTGTAAAACTCAAAAATGAGCTGACCACCTCTAAGGGTCATTATCAGATCTAAAATTATCAGCTGCTAAAGCATCTCGGATATGTGGAAGAAAGGGTACCTTGAATGAGACTTCTGAAGATCACGTATGTGTGCGCACGCATACACCATGCACTCATACACGTATGTTTATCAATAAGACTGTATTTGAGAAATGATGTCATGCAGCCTTGATAAATTAGACGGTGTGACTGCTGAGAGGCCACCTCTGCTGCCCTTCCAGTGACCTTCATTTGCAGAACAAGGAGTCCGGCCACGGGGTGCATCAGGCTCTGCTTTGCTGGATTCCCTGCACACTGATTCCTCAGGCCCTAGGAACACCCAGGCCAGGAACTCGCAGGCAGGTCTCTTTCGGAAGGTCCTCCGAAGGACCCCAAGCGCTTGGTACACTCTCAAATGAGCCGTATGCCCCAAATCCCTCACTAAATGCTCACGCTCTTGCCAATGAGACACCACTTTGTCTTCTCCCTCTATCTTGGGTCTTACTGCACACACTGTTTGATAAGCTGGTTACCAATCTGCTGCCAACCCGTGGCGGGTGGACATGGATGTCACCAGGAGAACGCAGCCAAGAGGAAATAATGAGACAAGCAAATACCACGAAGCAGCATCACTCAGGGAGCTTGCTGTGAGTGTCGGGCACCAGACCACACACTAGAGACAGGGCAGATACTGGGCAGGGGCACAGCACAGTCGGCAAACCCTGAGATCTCAGAAGTCAACCTCCCTCCGAGCTGGAGGCTGCCCCAGAACAGACTCAGTCTTTGTAGACCACTTCAATGCCCCGCACACAGCCCAGAGCCCCTCTCATAACAGACGTCCAGGTGGTCACGAGATGAACCATTGAAGAGAAAGCGGCGATGATCTGAACAGTCTCTCCAGAGTTCTCCAAAGCATGTTCAAACACTTGGGGAAACTGAGCCATGGTCAAAGGCACAGAACGTGAGCAGGGTGCCTTTAATGCACTGAAACTTGGCATCGGAACACAGCAAAGACGTGAAGAGAACTATGGTATCATGATGGATTCCTGAACTGCACGGGGAAGCCAGTCCGGTTGCCCCACTTCGTAGATGCTGAGAAGCTATTCTATGGGCCCCACTATTTATTTCAGACCACAAGGCTGCATCCCAGGGCCCATTTCACTGATTTATGAACACCACCTACAGACAGCCCCGCATGAGGCTTCCAGGAAATGAGCAACTGGGGAACAGGGGGAGGGGAGTCTCCTGCCCTTCGGCTCAGCCCTGAGGACAATCCCAGGCATGTGTCTGTGTGCCCCCTTCAGCTGGACAAGCTGGACCTGGGGGGAAAGTTGTTTGCCAGCAGCCGGTGAGGTCGGCGTCCGAAGCGTAGATTTACTCCAGGGAAAAGAAACGCGTGACTCAGCGTCTCCACGTGATGACTTGTTTCTGGGACAGCCCTAGAACCACACTTGGAGCCACGTGTTCACCGCAGAGGGCAGGTGACAGGAAGCACCATCGCGGAATGACTGACCCTTATGTGGGACGGGCTCATCCTCCACTCTGGGGCACAGCCCACAGAGCCCCCGCCACTTCCCATTCCTGTTGGTCCTAGCAGGAGACCTCGTTACACGGAATGAACACTGGGGACAAAATAAAGTACACAAATCCTTTATAGAATGGACTTGATTTTTTTTCATTCATAGCTGGATATTTTATTGGCAAGGTCCTCTGACAACTGTGCTGCATCACATATATTTGATGTATGACACTTTCACTCCGATAAATGTAATAAAAACAACCTTCGGTAAGTCCAGGAGGCATGCTAAACATCCCCCAATCACCCAGAACAATGTCACTGCACTTCACCTCGAAAAGTGGAAGTGTTGGGGAGGAGGAGGCTTGAGAAATGGAGAGACTGTACCGTGAGGATACCCCTCACCCACAGGGCACTGAACACCAGGCTTGGGGTGTATTTCTCAGTACTGAGGATGCCTGAGCTGGGCAAGGTCCTGAGGGCTGACAGAGAAGCACCCCCCACGCCCCTGGGAGGCCTGTGACACCTGGCTCTGGCAAGAACTCCTAAGCCAGGACACAGCCCCTAGCAGGACCAGGCTCCTGGGCCGCTGGTAGGGTGCTGAATTACTTTCCTGGGTCAACTTTAGGGCTTTGGCAAGCAGAAAACACACGTGTGGAGTGGGTGAGTCCTGCACAGGGCCCCTGCATGGCATGTGTGGCCATGCCATGCCGTCTGATGGAATTCAGAGCTGCTGCTCAGAACGTGCCGTGGCCAGGTGGGTTAGAGGGCTGCTGGGAGGTGTGGGGCTAGAGCAGAGCCTTAGCAAATGCACAGAAGGGGTCTGGGTGGGCAGGGAGAACTAGTGAGGCAGGAGGGGAGAAAGGAGACAGAGCCACCTGGAGAGTCCTGAGAGGCCACAGGCTGGAGATTCTCACTGTGCAGACAACGTTAAATGTCACGTGGGGGACGGGGAGTGTCATGATGAGAAGCCCTCTGACTATTTGACTCTGTTGCTCTAGAACTTTCTAGTGCCAGTTTTGAGCCCACAGCACAGCACCCCATCCTCTTCAAGTGCAGGCACTACTCTGAGCCCAACATCCAGTCAATCACACCCTGAATGCTCCTGGCTGGGCTCCTGGCTGGCCTCCATCCCCATTCTGAGCCTCCACCCATGCCGTCTCCTCCTTCAAAGTGCCATCTGCAATCTCCAGTGTTCTGGAACCTTCAGGTCCTGATTTTACTGCCCCTCACTTGGTGCTGTTTCCCTTGAACCTCCCAGTCTGAATCACCAACAAGAAACACTTTGCCGCTGCCTTGGAGTCTCGAGCCTCCTAGGGCCGGGCGCAAGAACAGGCTCACCCAGAAGGGCTGCCCTGCTGCGCTTGCTTTCAGGCCCTGTGCTTGGCAGCAGTGGCACTGCAGGTGGGGCGAGGAAGGTGGCTGGGGCTGCCGGAGTCGAGACAGGAAGGGGACTGCAGAAGCAGTCTCTTCCATGAACCCACATCTCACAGGCAGGGAAAGGAGTCAGCACAAGGTCAGTGCCCCGGGGTGGATGTGCTTCCCAGCCCCAGGCCCTGCTTCCCGGCCACCACCGTATCCCTTCATGGGAGCTTGAAACACTGCCGCTGAACACACCCGGCTGCTCGTTTTCCTCTGCATGGGAAGAAACAGCCCACACCTCCACCTCCTCGCCCCACACCAGGAGCAGACCAGCAGTGAAGCTGCCTCTGCCTCCTGCCCAGTCCCTGAGCACCTTCCCCCAGACGTAGGAACAAGGGGAACAAGGGCCATGGGCCTCGTGGTGGGAGGCTGCCAACCAGGACCAGAAAGGCCAAATCCAACAGCCACTGCTTCATCCAAACCCCCACTTCCAAAGCATCCAGTTCAGGCCCAGGGCCACAGGTACAGGATGAGCAAGAGAAGACCCTGCTGCCAAGGATACTTGGGTGCACTGCAAGAGGAGGAAGAAGGCGTCACTGTATGGGTCTAGAGATCAGGCGAGGTCACAGAGGCTCCTTCCTGGGCACAGCTCAGGCCTGCACCTTCACACAGGACTTGGGCCTACTTGGGACTCCCTAGCAGTAGACTGAGGTTTGTAGAGCTGGTCACGGACAGAAAACAGGACCAGGGGGAGACAACCAGACAGCAGCAGCAGTGGGGGTGAAGCGAGGAGCAGAGAGCACCAGCGCTTTAGTCTACCGCAAATAAGGAGGAGAAGGGAAAGAACTGTCCACGAGACCCATGTCCAGCCCACGGCAGGCTCCTGAGCACGGGCCATCAGCGCCTTCTGAGCAGGGCTGCTCTGTGAACACTCAATAAAAACATCACATTTACACTGATCAAAGATAATAAAACCTGCTTTTCTGCTTAAAAGGCTTTACCATAAACACAGTGAAGCCGTGACTCAGAGCAACAATCATGAGTCTGCTGAGAGCAAACCTAGGGCGAGACAACCTCTGGAAGGGTCGTGAGCGCGAAGGCACAGACTGGGCCTAGACCAGGGGTGTCACAGGGAAGTGAGGACTTTCCAGGCACAGGACGCTGCACCTCTCTTCCAAAAAACACAGCACGAGAGCAGGAGTGCCTTCAGCTGTTGACTGTCTCGCGTTGGGCAGGGAGCAATGCTGTGACAACAGAGGCTGCTCCTGTCCCTTGTGCACGGCGGCCCTCAGGGGCCTGCTGCATGCAGAACACCCCTTAGCTCACCCCATGCATCTAGATGTCACCTGTTGCTGTATCTTCCACACACTCTGCTCACGTCCGCACCTTCCTGTTCCTTTATTCACGTCCAGTACCTTCCTGTTCCTTTGGACACTTATTTGCTTTTTGTTTATGTAAAATCTAAGCCTGATCTGTGGACGTCCTTGGCTGCTCCCTCTGTGGCTTGGGAATGCCAGTCACCACTGTGGGAAGCAAAGGTCTGATCGGGACCCTCCACCCCACGGCTGATTCCCAGGGGCGAGAAGTCCCCGAGAGAGCAGGCTGCCCAATGCGCAGTGCTGGGGTCACCTCACCTCCTTGGCAGGATGCTCGGGCTCGAAGCGAGTGCCTGGGCCAAGACCCTCCACTAACTCCTGATGACATGGAGGGGAGGGTGCAAGGGACAGCTTTTCTTGGGAGGTCAGTGGTGCTCTACAGCCTCCTTTAAGTAGTGACTGTGACTGGGAACTCCCAGGACCCATGTCACTCATTCCTAGTGAAAAAGCAGTGCTGCTGACTCCACATGTGGCCCAGGCTGCATGGACAGGACAGCGCTCCCTGCTTTGAAAGTGGTCGCCATGGTGGCAGGAGGCTCAGGCCCAGCCGGGAGTGGAGCTTACCTCTGTGCTAAGTGGCTGAGCCTTCGGAGAACTTGCCTCAAAGCTGCCCCAGCCAATGCCAAGTGAGGCAGAGTGAGTGTCCCGACTGGGCCTGTGCACACCGCAGATTCGAGTGCAGGTGTTGGGCCCATATACTGGGCAGGCTTGTTTGTTATCCAGCAATAGTTAGCCATACTCGGAGCAAGCCTGTTTCTCCCAGATGGAACTCAATTTCTTCACCTATAAAATGCATCGGACAATGTGATTTCCAATTCTCACCTTGCTCTGACCCTGAGCATTTCTGCAGAGGTTCATGACCCATGACAGCTGCTGCTCGCAGAATGGCTACACAGATGCAGGAAGCCCCCTCAAGGCTGGCACACAAGTAGAGGACACCCAGCCTCCTTGTGTTCTCCTACACTATTTGCAAGGGGATTTTATGGGTTGAATTGTGTCCCCCAAAGGATATGTCGAAGTCTAAGCCCCAGGGGAAAGTGACCTTCCTTGGAATTGAGGTCTTTGCACAAGTAATCAATTTAAAATGTGGTTACCAGGACAGCATTTGCTTTAATTTGATCGTTGCCCTTATACAAATGAGGAATTTGGACACAGAGACAGACACAGAGGAAAGATGGCGTGGAGTCCAGCGGGCAAGACAGGACATGGGACAGGACTGGAGTTATACACCTGAGCCAGAACAACAAGAGTGCTGGCAAAACCCAAGGTGGAAGAGGCAGAGACGGCTCCCTACATGCTTCAGAGGTGGCCCTGGGCACACGCCCTGATCCCAGACTTCAGATTTCCAGAAATGAAAGGCAACACATTTCCATAGTTCTGAGCCCCTGGGCTCCCAGAGCTTGTGACAGTGGCCCTGGCAGAGTCGCACAGATGTGTGACTTTTCAGGGGATGAGCCCGAAAGCTGTGCATGCTCCAAGAAGGAGAAATGCAACAGCCCAAACCAAATCTCTTGGCCAGAGGGCAGCAAACAGCCCTTGGGCCAAGGCTGCCTCATAATCTGCTCTGGATATTTCTGAACAGGAAGCAGGGTGCACTGGAGGCTAAGATGCAGGAGCGGGCAGCACAGTGAGAGCCTTCGAGAACAGGGCCCACCGCTTCTCCAGGGAACCACAGCTGGGGTGTACTTGACCCCACAATTCATCCACACTGAACTTGGTAAATCTCCACTTCTTTGAGACATGGTACCTTGGCTACTGTCAGCCCTAGCCACCATGCCTTGGGGCATCCCACGGGCACCTGCACACCTGTCTGGAGCCTGGACCGGGGCCAGCAGGAGGTCACAGACATGCACAATCACTGGCAAGGGCTGTCTCCAAAGTCCTCCAGGGCGGCCCAGGCCAGCAACAGCAGCTTACACTCCAAGAAGCTGGCAGTGCACACAGACCATGACCCAGGCTGCAGGTAACACATGAGTAATGACGCTAAAGAGCCATGCCGGGTTACAGCCATGCACGTTCACTCACAAGTGGCCAGGGCAACCACAGGCCAGAAGTCCAGGCGGCAGCACCGTGTTACCATATTCCTAACCTGGCTCTTTGCACAGCAGCTCCAGCCAACTGTCCTGCCTCCGAGAACACACACAAGCACACGCACATGCACGCACACACACACACTTGCTCTTCCTGGAATCAATCCCCTCTTACCTGCGTCCGATGCCAGATCACAGAGGCCCGAGAGTGGCCCAGTTTGTTGCGGCAGGGTCCCTTATCATAATGTATCAGGAGGAAGTCATCCTTTGAAAGGCAGAGAAAGGGAGGTGAGCGGAGGACTCAGTTCACCGGGTGTCCACCCGAGTTGGGCCCTTTTCTACGCACACGGCAAATGCACACCTGGCTGCTGTCACTCTAGCCGCCACTTTCCAGGAAGAGCAGCCCAGAGGGGACAGTCACCTAGTGCACCAGAGAATTCCTGGGACAGAATTCAGTACCCTGGCCAAAGCAGGGCCTCCTTGGGCACAGTGGCTGTCCCGAGTTGCAGGAAACAGCAAGTCCAGTCTGGGGTGGACAGGGCTACTGAGCAAACAGGTCAGACTGCTACTCTCCAAAACTCTGGGGCCTGGCTGTGCATGGTCCCACGAGCAACCTAACAGGATCAATGCAGAGGCTGGAGGACTCACTTCCCCTCTGGTCTAGCGTCTCACTGGAAGGTGCTCCCTCTCCACTCACACCATTGCAATCTTTCTCCTTATCTAAGACCCAGCCCACAGTTTCTGCAAGTGTTCCAGAGCAAGCAGGGACCCCCTACTTGACACTCATGGAAACATCTGGTTAGTGCCCCTGGGATCTCCAACCACTCCACAGGACAATGCCCCCAAGACCTTCCTGGGATTAGGGCTCTCACGGTGCCAATCTCTAATGATGCTCCCCAGCTCTGGGCCCCGACCCAAATCTCTGCCAGCACTCCTGAGGCTGGACTCCACAAGCCCTCGGCTCCTCCAGGAACAGGAAGCCCTTTCCATTGATCGCAAATCTAGGAAACAGTTGGGAAGTTTCACCATGCAGGGGCAGTGCTGCCTACTCATTCGGCTGAGGCTGTCAACACCCTCCTTATAAGAAAGGGCAGGCCCCATGTGGCTGAGACAGGGAGGCACTCTTCTGAAATCAGGAAGAGCTGCGCTTGTGCCTTATGGCCTCTGGAACCCGCCCAGCCCGATGGGGTGCTAAGCTCACCTTCCCCTTCAGCAGAGACGGGCGCAGCCTCTGCCTGGTTGATGTCAGAGGTCGTTCTCCTGTGGTCTGAATACCTGGCAGTGTGGCACTGACCCCTGACTGATAACTGCAACCCCAATGAGCCTCCTCGGAGGCTGCCACCATCTGCCTCGCCTAATATGCCTAGACCCTCTTCTGTGAGAAGACCGGCAGCACGGATGAACTCACAGCCTCTTCTCACCACGTGGTTGTCATCAACAAGGCCACTCGGCCCCTGCTGGCCTCTGTGAGCTTGCTCCTCCTTGACTCCCAACTGTTCTTCCCTTCACTCTGATGCTAACTCACACCACCTGGTCAGCCCAGGTTCCTCTCGTGCCCCAGACTGCCCATCACAGTGCCCTGTGCTGCAGGGTCTTAAAATGCTTCTGAATTTGTTGTTTTCGGAAACACAAACCAGACCACGGGGCACCACTCAGTGTAAATGTCCTTCATGATCTCTGCCAGAGGCAGTGGGCTCTGCAGGTCAGGATCCTCCACACAGCCACAGAAAGGAAGGCTCCTGGGCTTTACCCACAGTGCAGACCCATGGGCCAGTGAAGGCGCTGTCCTGGAGGCCAAAGCCTTCATCACGGCCCTGGCTCATCCGGGCACTGCTTCAGGCTGTGCTTGGCTCCTTCCCTTCCCTTCGCCTAATGAGCCAATTCCTACTTGGTCTGCAGGTCCTCAGCTTCCCAAGAGCCCCAGTGAGTATGGCGCCACCCTGGCTGCTGCCCATGGGCTTCCTCCCCTGTGAACAGCCCTTTTTTAGTGATACCCTAGCATCGTGTGCTCTGGGATTTTCTGCCAGGCAGAAGGCAGGTTCTTCTAGGTCAAGGACTTTTCTTCCCTCATGCATCCAGAGGGAGCTGCCCACGCTCAGGGCAGGTCTTGAGAACACAAGGCCTGCTTCCGTGAGCAGTGCTTCCTCATCCCCCAACAAAGCACTCTGAAAGGATCCTACAGGGCATCAACCTAATTGTGTTTCAAGTTTATTGATGATGTCCTTGAGCAAAGCAAGCCCTGCAGCTTCCAGGAATCTAGAAGGATTTTTGTGACAAGCGACATTCTCTTTGCTGTTGTCAAGAAGTGTCACTCAACTCACAGGGGCAAGAGAAGCCACAGGGAATGTATAGACCGTAGGTGGCCACAGTCAGTCAGCTGCACAAAGATATGAACGATCGCTGGGAGCAATTCCTGCCTGTGAGACTTAACACTTCCTGTTCAACTCTGGCTCGAAGCCACCTGGCCCAGGCATCCAGGATGGGTTTGAGAGCTTGAATGCTCAGAGGCTGGATGCTGGGTCCCCTCCTCAATAGCCAGGGGCTCTGGGAAACCCTGATAACTTCCCTGGACTTTCTCTTGAGAAAAGGAACTCATAGTCCCAACCCATGGAGAAGCTGGATAAACTAAATAAGCAGCCGACTGAGCAGCGCTGGTGAGAAGAGACCTCCTCAGCCATCCTCAGCTCCTGCGGGCAGCAAACTTTGGGAAAGCAAAGGACCCAAGTCCCGGGGTGGGGCGAGGGGGAGGAGCCGGCATGCAAAGCCGAGAAAGCAGTCTAGAGTCATCTAGGTCCCCTGAGGTCCATTTGTGCAGGAAAGTGTGCGTTGGGGGAGCTCCTTGGAGAAGAAGAGCTATGTGGAAGCCCTGCTCCTCCGCTGCCTTCCAGCCCTGCTCTCGACCTTGACTGAAATCACTGTGAATGTCCTTGACAAACTGCCCAGAGTCTGCTTCTTCAGAATCAGCTCTCCAGGGCAACAGGATCGTTTGTCAGCAGCTCTTCAGTCTGCAAAGGACAAGGAGCTCTTGGCTGCGAGGAAGCGTTGATAGCGGAGAGGTGCGGCCCAGCTCCATGGGAAGCCATCAGGGCTGGGGCCCAGAGCAGGGCCAGTGTGCGAAGGAGAGACACCAGGAGTTCGTTAGCCATTGGCTGCTGCGATCTAAATGCCCGATGAGAACAGCTTAGAGTAGAAAGTTTGTTTGGGGCTCATGGTTTGAGAGGTGCGGTCCCTGTGGGATGGCTCTAAGGCAGGACATCATGGTGGAAGGGTGTGGCGGAGGAAAGCCGCTCACTCATGGCAACAAGAAGCAGAGAAAGCACAGGGAGCCAGGAACAGGACACAATCCCCAAGGGCATGCCCTAGTGAGCTGCTTTCTCCAACCACGTCCCACCTGCCTACTGCAGCCACCCAGTAGTCCAATCAAATCATCAGTTCACAAAGTGGATCAATTCGCGACGCGGTTACAACTCTCATGGTCTAATCATTTCGCCTCTGAACACTGCCACCTTAGCAATCAAGTTTCCAACACGCACTTTTCAGGCAAATCTTCCTATCCTAACACAATATACCAGCTTCCTCAGTTCCCTGGGACTGGTCAAGGCGGCATGGGAAGGGCAACAGAATCCTTGATCACTCCAGAAGTCAAACTTCTTTTCTGTCCATTCTACACTGTCCCTAAAGAGTCCTCATGTCAGGGTCACAGCACAAGCAATAAACCCAGCATTCTACCTCTTCTCCGCTTCAGGAAAAGTTACAGTGATGAATCACAGGCCACATCTCACAATCCAAGGATAACAGAATTAGAAGCTATCTTTACTGAAAAGCACTCACTCTTCATTTGGGTCCACAGATGCCCTGCGGGCAGCAGGATGAAGCTTTTCAAGATTTGCAGGGACATTCTTCCTCCAGCATTCACAACCCATCCAGACCCCAGAGTGGCAGCTGGAAGTCTCCAGTCACTGCCTCACACCTTGCAGGCACAACGTGGTCTTTCAGGCACATCACCCCAGGATGACACTGCGCCCCTAAGTAGGAGCAGTGGTCTCATGGGAACTGAACTGCTCCATTCCGGAACACAGGTCTGCTGAGCAGCAAGAAGAAATTGCCCCCTCATGTGACGGGACTTCTCCAGGGCCACTGGCAGAACCAACCAACAATCTGAGCAGACGGCTCAATCGCGCAGACCTCTCGCCCTGTTCCAACTCTTCCTCTATTTAAATCTGAAACTCACATCAGCACCCAATAGCAGCTGTGTGCCTGACCCCACTTGGCCACTTGTGAAAGTTCCTTTTCTGCTTTTCACCATTACTTTTTCCCTTTGGTTTTCTGACCTGATTTGCTGGGATCCCCAGAGTAAGGCCTCTGGTCGAGGCCTTCAGTAACATGACGATCAGTTCTCAGAAACCCTGCAGTATGGCAATATGCAAAGAAGACTCTGAAGGCCCTGAACAACCCTGCAACTCCCCAGAGTCATCCCAAACCCACCCTCGCCCACAGGTCAGAGATCAGCTCTCAGCTTTGGCTTAAGCTAAGGAAAACGAACTCTTGCTGCTGATTCCTTAAATTTGACCAGGAAGTAGAAGTGAAGGCTCCAAAATAAGATGGAACTATTTCTCCAGATCTGTCCAGCTATAACAGGTTCTACTGTAAACTTAGCATTTTAAAGTTAATAAAGGAACATCAGGTTTTCAAAGAATAACCCCAAAAGAACTGATATCATTTCTATGTAGACCTGTTACCTCACTCCATATTCTGCTGTAAGTAAACCCTCACCTCCTACCTGAGGGTCCACAGGCCTCTCCTTCCCAGCAGCCCACCATCAGGGACTCTCTCTCCACCTTCTTGGCCTGGGCTGACCTTCTCAGCCATCAGGAGCCAAGTTCAGTGGCTCTCACAGAGCCCCTAGGTTCAGAGCCTTACCCAGAAACAGAAATATTAGTTACAGTCACAAGAAGAAAGAACAGACTGGGCAGAGAGACTCCCACCAGGGTGAAGTGTGGCTGTGTGCTGTCTCTCCTTGTTGGAGTCAGATCTCCTGGCTATCTGCTCTTGTACCTGGACTCATCGGTCACTGCAGAAAGGGCAGGCCAAAGTATGTCCCTGTGATGACGTGACCTGTGTGGACCACTGCTAAACAACTGTGCCTCACAGGTTCTCAGACCTGCTACTCAACTACGGTTTTGAAGTGGGATATACAAACGAACTCCTCTAAAACTAAAGTCAAAAAGTCAACATTTGGCAAGATGCCCACCCTTAACAGGCATGAGGAGGGAGATCAGGAAGCTGAAATAAAAGAAGCATCATTTGCACCAGCCCTGGATCCTCCAGGCCTGGGACTCTGGGAGGTGGGAACAAGTCCACGTTTTACACTTCAGTTCATGGGTCCAAGGCCTGGCCCAGCTCCTGCTCACAGGCAGGCACAGGGGTTTGGGACGCACTCATATGGAGCAGTTCCACTTGGAGAATGCCCTCGGGAGAAGGCGCAGGTGAGGGTGCCAGCCTCCATCCTGCCAGCAGCAAAGGTGGCCCTGTTGGTGGTGTGGCCATGAAATACGGAAGCTGCCTATACCCAGCACTCTGCAGTCCTGCCTCTGTGCACCCTTGCTGCTCCACTGACGGTCCCTGTTGTAGACTGAACATCTGTGTCCCCTGCATTGATAGCCATATGTGGAAGCCCATGGTGTTGTCAGGAGGGGGACCTTGGGGTGATTAGGTTTAGATGACACCTTTAGGGTGGAACCCCAGGACAGGATCAGTGTCCTTCACATAGGGAGAGATCAGATGTCTCCCTCTCTGGACACAGTGAGAAGGTGCCCAGGAAGCAGCCCTCACCAGGTGTGGGATCTGATGTACCTGTCCTGAACCCTCAGAACAAGTCTGTGGCTCTGCGGCCCAGTCTGCAGTCCTCTGTCACAGCACCCAAGCTGATTAGGACAGGCCCCTTAGGCAGCACCGGAGGTCTCAAGATTCCCAACTCCCCTTTAGAGCCAGGTTGATCCCCAAGCTGTACCGGGCTGCACACCCAGCAGTGCTGAAGAGTCCTGCCTCGATGCCATCGCACTCAGTGACCTGTCATTTCCACAAACAGGACAGAGTTCTCTGACCCACAAGAGTAACCCCCAAGCCGGTCAGGGAGTGACTGCCCTTCTCCCCCGAAGGCTGACCCCAGGGCGCAGTGCCGCCGGGGAGCAGGACTCACATCCAGGGACTGCAGGCAGTGCCAGCAGAAGGCATGTTTGCAGCTCTTGCACATCATCTGCGCGCACCCTTCGTCCCGCTCGATGTACACTTTGCACTTGGGGCAGCGCTTGATGGGAGCGTCGTCCTCTTCCATCTTGAAAGCAGAGCTGTGGGAGACACACCATGAGGAACCTGCACGGAGGGACCCCTGACACCCCGCAGGCAGCAAGGGCCAAGCAGGACTCACTGCAGGACTGCAGGGACCGAGACCTCTGGTTATTAGAAGAAACAGAGCAAAGTCAAAGACACAGAGACATCAGAAACAAATAACCAAAGCACTGACTCGGCCCAACTGTTAGGATTAAAAACAAAACAAAACAGCGCGTCTACATTTATGAACACACAGGAACACGCAGGGCCAAGGCCTAGAGGGCTCACGTACTCACTGTATGTGAGCAACGGTGTTAGGCCCTCTTCACTGTATTTGTGTTAGTTTTCAAAGCCCTGATAATAAACTTCACGCACTTTGCTATCATCAGAAAAAGCAAGGCGTGAACACCCACTCGTGAGCACATACTATTTGCTTAGTTATTCGTCTTACAAAACTGTTTTCCTGAGAATCCTGGTTGGATTTGCAGGGACTATCAGTGTGAAGGCTTGGCCCTGAGGGTAGTGCTGGCTTTCCCACAGCCAGCTGTGATGCTCTCCAAGCCTCATCTTCTCATCAGCGTGAGCAGGAGAGAAGGTCACTGAGGCCGGAACCCAGCGTGGTACCCTGCCCGTGTGAAGCAGCTGCTGCAAGCGAGCAATGAGGTCACGCCGCTGGTGGTACTGATGTGTAGGCACGGTAGGAAGGAAGCCCACCCGTGCTACCCATTTTAAAAAGATAACTGAAAATATTCATGAAAGCATCTGGAGAAAAGACGTGCGAATGTTCAGCGAAGTCACCGCCACCAAGGCTGCAGCCACCACAGTGCTCGGACTGACATCCATCCAACACCACCGGGAGGAAAACGAGTCCCCTCTGTGCCGAGCGGCCTTTCCAGGAGGGATGCGTCCACTTCCAAGCACATCTGCGGAGGCCGAGCAGACACGGGCATTCTGCACACAGCCTGGCTGCAGGCACCGTCACATCTTCAGAGTGAATGCAGCAGTCAGACACGGCCTCGCCTCACCATGACCTATCTGAACCTTCCTTATGGTTGTGTGCCCAGGTTCCTCCTCGAGCTGACCGGGATTCTCCGGCTGGTAGAAGGCGACAGGACATACAGCTCCGCAGAGAAGCTGTGCACCCTCCCAGCTAGGAGCAGTCTGGAGACACTGGGTTGAATCCTATGGGCTATGAAGCCTTGTCTTCTTGGCCTCCTCTGCCCCAAAGCAGGCCACGCTGGCTGCCAGCACCCATCTCTAAGGGGTACAGTGGGGGCTAAAGAGCTTGCGTATGTCAGGGGCTCAAGCACAAAGATTGGCCACAGGCAGCTCCCTGGGGAAGATGCCCGGATCTGCCTTCTTCTCTCCTCTTCCCTCACTGGAAATCAAGTTCTCCCAATTATTTTTAATTCACACATAAGAAGTGTGTTTCTTCCAGCAAAGTTTCAAAGCACCTGAGACCCCCAAGTCTAAGTGAAGAGATTCTTGCTAGTTTGAGCGCCAGATTGATGCAGGCCAGCTCAAGGTTAAACACAGACCCAGCCTGCAGCCCCCTGGCCCCCAATCCCCACCCCGCCGCGCCCTGCAGGCCAGTTCATACAGGGTGGTACCTGGTCTCCCCAGGGAGGAAGGTGACGGGCATGGTCTCTGGGCAGCCATGGCCAGGGTGCCAGCGGGCTCTGCAGGCGGAGCAGAACTCCATGCCGCAGGCTTTGCAGTGCACCAGCTGGGGGGTCTGCAGTCCGATGTCCTGGAGCTGGCACACAGCCTGGCAGGTGGAAGCCGGGCACCACGTCCGGCATGGATCGAAGAGCACCTCTAGTACAAGGAGACAAAACGGGTGAATCAGACCTTGGAGCCCAGGGGGCTCGCAGGGTGAGCCTGGAGCAGTCCCATTAGGGCACTGCCTAGCACAGTGAGCGGAAGGAGCGTGCCCAGGTAAGGCAGGCAGATGGACAAGCCCTTGTAACTCTGTCCTGGTCTCTCACCTCCACACAGCACCCCTACCTCCACGCCTGTTCCTAGGGCGCAGCAGATCTCCAGACACTCCAGGTGTCCTCAGGGACGCAGTCCCTGTGCCAGGCGTGCCATGATCCCCAGGGATGCCCGGCCCACCCTCCAGGTCTGGCTCATTGTTCTCAGGCCCCTGCACCCTGGAGTGCTCAGCCCGCCTGTCACCGCACCACGCTATATGAGTGCTGGCACCAGGATTCCTGGTCTGCCCCAAGGACACAGCTTCCTGGTCAGTCTGTGTCCTCCTGTGGCCTCAGAACCAGGCCCCACACTCTGAACACGTCAAAGGGCAGGAAGGAGGAAGAAAGGCAGGCCGGATGGGTGATTCCTTTGCCTAACACCATCTTCCTTCCCAGATTTAACTAAGCTGTGAGCTGAGTCTGGGTGAAATCAGTCCTCCATGGGGCTTTCACCTCCACACTAAGCCTCAGTCACCAAGAAGCCTGATTTAATGCAATAGTCGGGAAATTTATTTTTAAAAACAGGATATGCTGATGCTCCTATTCCTTCAAATCCTTGTCCAAACCTGCATTTATTTAAACAACTGGTCCTGCGCAGCCCTCCGCAGCAAGGCTGGTTATTCACGTTGTCCCCCTCCACCCACAGTCACTGACTTCCCCGTTGGGGGTGGGGCACATGGAATGGCTGCATTCTGACCAAAGGTGACCAGAGGCCAATGGACTTTCAGGGCTTCAGGTAGGCTGGTTCCCCAGCTGCTAGGCAGGACCATCCTCAAGAAGCAGTCTTGGGAAAATGGAATTTTGCTCAGCAAACTTGGAAAGCAATAAAAAGCTCTCGCGACCTCCTCAGCCCTGTGACTAGTGGCCTGATGGGTCCAGCTCACTTGCATGGAAGACAGGAGCTGGACCCACTGGGGATCTGAAGCTGGCTGGGCGAGTGGGTGCCCAGAGGGCACAGGACAGGAGGCACTCTAGCTTCAGAGTCCTGAGCACACACATGCCTGTGTCCTCCTGTTCCCCAGTAGAAGAGGAGGCCAGATACAAGGTCCTACTGGTGTGGCCTTGATAATGACCTAGTCAAGTAGCGCCACTGAGCCTGGAAACTTCTAGGAAGGGTGGACAGTGATTATTTAAGTCTTTGTGCACCATGTGGTTTCTGTGGCATCTGCTCTGCTGCTGGGGTTAAAAGCAGCTGTGGGGATGAACCGTAAATGAAGTTTCCAGGAAAACCTTCTTGACAGCAGCCCAGTCAGAGGGTCAGCTCGCTACCTCTGCCTTTTAATAACAAAGGTGGATCAATCAATGGAACAAAGCTGCCACACTGAGGAACCTGACGTAGAGGAACTGTGGCGCTCAGGCACCTGCGGTCCAGAGCTGAGGCTCCTTATTGTCACCGGAGAAAGGACAAAATGAAGCCCTGCAGCTGTTCATTTCTCTGTGGAGGTCCGAGCTGTCACCCCTGCACAGGGGTGTGGAGGCAGAGCCTCAGGTGACACAGTAAGATGAGGGGGTGCCCGTGCTAGCTGGGGGGCATGAAGCCTCCTTGCCATCTTTGAGAACTCAGGACAGTGCGGGAGGTGACCCTGGGCAGCTCGCTTGGGGCCTGGGCGGCGGTGACTCTCGCCTGTGACGTCACTGGCACAGCGTCCGTGTGCTGTGGTCCTGGCCACTAGGTACGCGCCCCTCTGAACAACTCTGGTGCAGGGGCAGCTGGGAGTGGGTGCTCACAGGCCTGCCAGACACAGGACACAGAAGGGAGGTGCTCCCTGCTCCTGCGATGTGATACTGCAGAGAAAGCCTGCCCTACTCTTGGGTCCCCACTCTTGTTCACACCCCACCCCTCCCTGTGCTCTGGGAGGACAACAGTGCTTCCCAAGGCCGGCCACCTCTCCATCCTGTCCCAAAGTGTACCCCATCCCCATGCCTGCATCCTGCTCCCTCCTCAGGGAAGGCCCCGTTCTGCCCACATGGAGGCGAGGCGAGACTTAGTGAAGGTTTCCATGGTAACAACTTCAATTTTGTGACTGTTGTCCTCACAGAGATGTGACAAGGCACTGCCTGTCCCCACATGAACTCCCATGGGCAAAGCTAAGGGCTATCTATTCAATGCGTTCGCTGCCAGCATCCTTCCTGAGCTGCCAGCGCCAGCAAGCCCCAGGAGCGCAGCCGCTGGTTTCAGGCTTGGACATCTATGATTATCATCACTGTCCTTCCCAGTGATGTGCGCAGGATAGGAGTCGAAGGCCACCAAAGCCCAGAGCAGGCTGCCCTACTATCCGTTCAGAGTACAGTATGTGCCTCTCCACCTCTTCACCATAGGTGTCTATGAACGGCCCCCAGAGGACGCTGCGGCTTACATACCTTACATTAGGTGTCTAAGAATGGCCCGCAGTGGACGGCTTACATACCTTACATTAGGTGTGTCTAAGAACGGCCCGCAGTGGACGCTGCGGCTTACATACCTTACATTAGGTGTGTCTAAGAATGGCCCGCAGTGGACGCTGCGGCTCACATACCTTACATTAGGTGTGTCTAAGAACGGACCGCAGTGGACGCTGCGGCTCACATACCTTACATTAGGTGTGTCTAAGAACGGCCCGCAGTGGACGCTGCGGCTTACATACCTTACATTAGGTGTGTCTAAGAACGGCCCGCAGTGGACGCTGCGGCTTACATGCCTTACATTAGGTGTGTCTAAGAACGGCCCGCAGTGGACGCTGCGGCTTACATGCCTTACATTAGGTGTGTCTAAGAACGGACCGCAGTGGCGCTGCGGCTTACATGCCTTACATTAGGTGTGTCTAAGAATGGCCCGCAGTGGACGCTGCGGCTTACATGCCTTACATTAGGTGTGTCTAAGAACGGCCCGCAGTGGACGCTGTGGCTTACATACCTTACCATAGGTGTCTAAGAATGGCCCGCAGTGGACGCTGTGGCTTACATACCTTACATTAGGTGTGTCTAAGAACGGCCCGCAGTGGACGCTGCGGCTTACATACCTTACCATAGGTGTCTAAGAACGGCCCGCAGTGG